>APFE030956529.1:5170-94746 GCA_000404065.3 Pinus taeda | reverse complement strand
CATGTACACAAATCCATCATTAATTGATTTATATGTCTTAAACCATTCTTTATGGATACACATGTGGTTTGATGCACCGGAATCTAACAACCAATGGTGATCATGATCTGACACATTAACTGACAATACTTCATCACTCATACTTGAACCAGATGTCGAACCTGTATCTGTCGTATTTGCCTCCTTCTTCTCTGTCGAAGAATCTACTTTAGAAGTTTGCTGCTGTCGCTTCCAGTAGTCCTTCTTTAAATGTCCTGATTTGCCACAAAACCAACACTTTACCTTACTCTTTTTCCCTTTCGACTTTGAACGTGAGTCGCTTGGCCTACTGGAGCGTCTTTCTTTCGAACGACCTCTAACCATCATAGCTTCTGATGTAGAGGTGTCTGAATGCGACCTTCTCCTTGTTTCTTCCGATAACAAGGATGCAACTACATCATCAAACTCAATAGTTTTTGATGAACTAAGACTTATAGAAGTAACAAAATGATCCCATGACTCGGGCAACGAGCACAATAAAGTAATAGCTTTATCCTCGGATGGAATTTTTACTTCTATACTTTGTAATTGCACAAGAAGAGTATTAAAAGCATTTAAATGATCAGCAATCGATGTACCTTCCTTCATTCACAAACCGTACAACTGTCGCTTCAGGAGAATCCTATTGGTTAAGGATTTGGTCATGTACAGTTTCTCCAGTTTCGTCCACAAACCAGCAGTTGTTGTCTCCGACACAATATTAAACAGGACATCATCAGCTAGACACAATCGAATAGCATTAATCGCTCTTTCATCCATCTCAGCCCACTCACTATCTGTGATGTTGTAAGGCTGTTTGGCCTTTCCCAACAACGCCTTTGCCATGCCATGTAGGACAACTAAATCATGCATTTTTACCTTCCAAATCTCAAAATTATTCTTGCCATTAAATTTCTCAATTTCAAACCGGGAACTTTGAGTTTTCGCCATTTGTATCAACAAAAAACACAATAATCTCCAATATCCAACTTTAAATACCAGCAATAAAAAAAACTGCCTATCTTCTTAGAGCTCACCAATCCTGTTGCAAATCTATAGTTTGGATCTGCATCATCGCACTCTCAACATGTGTTTTCAATGTTGGAGCAATACATTCAAAGACATATTACGCGCACAATCAAATACTCATAAAACAAACGCTCATTGGGATTGGTAGTGGAGTCACAGTTTTAAAAAAAAGCTCAGCGCAGGTCCAATTCCTAAAAGGTATGACTGCAAGTTATGATGAGATAATGAGTGCTCGTGAAGAAGCCACCCGGTAACAGTCGACGATCTACGCATTATTCGCACAACTGCCGCAGCTGGCAATTGGCACCCACTGCTCCACTATTGCTGCATCAATGCTCTCAAGCGACTGTTACGTACAAACTACCATCGAGAGGAATTGTGCGTGCCTGCTATGTTTCTTCTTAACATAAAATTTATGGAAACATATTTGTAGGTTGAGAAGACTTCCAATATACAGTTCAAAATGTGCATTCTATTAGATTAAGTTGTCCCTTTTTGATGATGCAAGTGTTTAATAAATAAATACTTCTTCCATACTTGCAATTCTAATTCATATTTGAAGTCGAGAATTATCACGAATCCAAACCTTGAGACAGCGTGCACCTGCGGGTTTAAAAGATTGAGACAGCGTGCACCTGATTCAAGCTTTGAAGAACCGGCAGATGATGTCAACCGACTCCTCTGTCAACGCAATTTACTAGCGTACCAGGCAACGCCAATAACCAAACCTTCCAGCGCCTCAATTTCAAGCCTCCACGCAAAAAACTAATGTTTTGTGCCACGGTTCACAGCGCTCCTCCTCCAGTACGCAGTCATCCTCATGCACCAGCGATGAACAGGCAACAATTATCAACGCACCAGCACCTCCACGCCTTTGCGCTCCACCTCTAACTGTGTCGCTCCTTCAACTTGCTCTGATACAAATTGTTGGAGAGATGCACAACTTAATTAAACAACAAATAACACAGCAGAATTAATCATGCACAGAAAACACAACTTTTAACGTGGTTCACCCAACCAATCTGGGCTACGTCCACCAAACATAGGCATCAGGAGTTTATTAATCAAACAGGAGATTACATAATGAAAACCTCATAAAACTCTCACTCTCTTAGCCAACATCCGAATGATTGACTATTATATAGCATAGAGAATCTAACAACCTCATTAACTCACGCACATCAAATATAGGAGGCATTAACTCCCTCCCAACAAACTGGAGTGTCACTACCCTTACATAGTAAAAAAAAAAAAAATTAATTACCATGGATCTAAACATTCATATTTCATTTAATCTTGATAACCTATGCGCTACCATAAACATGTTATCAGTTCACATACTAATTTTATTATGACTCATTAAAGTTTCATAAATTAATATATATACATAGTGACTTTATATTTTGAATACATGGTAGTCCTGAGCTGGAATATTGTCATGTCGCCTTGACATTCACGCCGCCACCTGGACTTTGATGTTTAATGTTAGCCGCACGGATTGAATGTCCAAACCTTGCTAACGTTCCACTTGCTGTCTGGATGGGACAGCTGGTCTCTTTATACGCCTTCCCTGATACGGCCCTCGGATATGGAGTCAGGGTAGCTGGAGGTGTTAAATGCCTTGGCCCAGCCCGTAATCCCACGAGATCACGCCATGAATGGACGTTCAGGATTTCACTCCGGAGATCAACGGTCGTAATTGCCTGGCCTTAGTTAAAAGGGATTTGTCTAGGGTTATTCTGGCATTTGCATGGTGAATGTGAGGTAGAGCCTATCGACGCTGGTCTCCTTTGCGATTATACCAGGACCTCCTCTACTCGGCTCTTTATTCATTATGAACATACTATCAGCTTCACTGGGTTGCGACCTGCCTTGGTTGAGGTCGATGCCGCTAGCTGTCTGCAGAGATTGGCCAAGGTCTTGCTCGCCTGAAGGTAACTGCGGTTCTTCTTTTGTTTCAATAAGACTGAATTACTTTCCTGTCTTTTTATTTATCATACCATAATTAATTGGTTTGTGATGTAAAATTTTCAGGGTATTGGGCGTAAGGGTATGGCGATGGGAGTTTCCAGGACTCCGGTTTCCTCTGCGCATTCCAGGTGAGTCTTCTAGCCCGCGGCTTGCAATTTCTTTTGACTTAGCTCGTTGTCTGAATGTGATTCTCTTTCTGCCAGGAGTCTTACCCTGCTCCATTTTGGCTGGTCCGGTTTATGAAGTCCTCGGCAATGAGTTTCTGGTTATGGAGGGTTTTATTTTTTTACCTTGTCAGTTCTGGTAGTTTTCATATTCTAGGTCAGGGTTTGATGACCTGAACCCATTCGAGTCCCCTCGAGGTTACTGGGAATGTTATTGATAAGATTTCTATTTATGTTATTGGGGTGTAGCCAATCGGTTTTACCCACATTTATGCAATATTATGCAATGATGCGAACCATGTTCGGCTCCAGTCCCGATTGGGATTAAAAGATTTACACGGTTTATTATCTACTGTTTATGTAGATTCTAACTCTTTATAAATTCAATATTTATTATGGCTATAAACCTGAGATTTACGCAGTCTGTGAATGTTCGTTTCCTTGTTAAATGTACGCTTATGAGGGTTATACCCTGTTTTAGCAGTTGTTGCCTTTGTGTTGAGAGGATACTCTGATTCGTCCTCAGAAATGTACCTCTGTTCTCATATTTAGAAATGCATCTCTATTTCTGGTTTAAAAATGTATCTCTGGTTCTCACTTAGAAATGTATCTCTATTTTCGAAGTATTGGTTCTTCTTGTGGAATGCCTCCGTCGTTTTGGCAATTATTATAGATATATGTCAGTCTCAATGTCGCCTCTACTGGAAGTTTACTCACGGCGTTGTGCTTTATATGAGTATATTTCTTTCCATGGTTAAGAACAGAGCTTCAGAAATAGTTAATCGTTCAATGTATATTACATGGTTCTTGAATGTATATTGGTCGCTTACCTTCTGCCATGTTGGTCACAGTCGATTTCCCGCTTCGGTCGACTCCATTGATTTTATCTGTGATGAGTCTTTGCGATGCTATGCCAGTCTCTTATACCCTCGTGGGTGAGCACTGGGAGCGTTGCAAGACCAGTAAACCCCTCGGCTTTATTACTGGCAAAAATAACTCTTTTGTTTATGCTACAATATGATGGTTGCATGTACTAAATATTTCACAGTTTGCTTCCTTATGTATTGTCGAGACCGAATGACTGTGTTAACATTTGATTTGAACTATGCTTATACAGTTATGAAATGTACCATGTAGTTTCTTCTCGGTTTTATGGTCAATAAAGCACTGGACCTTATCTGTTCTTTTTCCTTGAGTTTTGTCTACTGGTCAGTATGAACTGAAGCATAAACTAGCAGTCTTAATCATTAAAGAAAATAAATGAACTACCTGTTCACCTTATTTTATTTGTTCAATTACAGTAGACAATAAACCTATAGATTTATAATAAAGTCTTCTTTTCCAGATGAATAATAAAGTCTTACATTACAGATAACTAATAACCTTTACAGAGAAAGAAAAGATTCCTATGTTAATGCTGTAACCATATTGCACTTACCTATACTGTGCCTTCTTTAACTTTCTGCCTTTTCCTCCAAACTGGAAAAGCTCATACAAATCTTGTTATCCTCCCAACCACGAGATCAATCATATTGACTTGATTCTCTCCCCCAAGCTCACTTGCAGGCCTCTGCCTTCCGCAAGATGATGCACGCTAACAGCAGTGCAGTATGATGCACAACAGTGCTGGTACTATCTGATCCTCACCAGACATAGTACCATTCCTTCTTGCTTCTGTCTTTCTTTTCTTTTTTCCTGTCTGTTCCTTAACAGCCCAGGCCTCCTTTCTCTTTTCCATTTCTATGGTAAGAAAAAGTGGTTAGGGTTGCCCCTCTTTGCTGGCAACTGTTTCTTTTAATTAAGCAAGAGGAAGTAAATAACTTTTCCTCACAAAGCTACTTACAATATTACTTAATCCATAATTTGAACAAATAACATTTCAACATTAATAAAGTAATAATTCCTGTTTTCACATTTACCTAGCATGGTAACTTAGAAAATTATTCATATAACTGCTTGGTCATTACATCTCCTCCCCCTGAGATTGGACACCGTCTCGGTGTCTTACAGTCACGAACAGGTCTGGATAGGTTTTCCTCATCAATTCCTGGTCTTCCCAAGTGGCCTCCTCGGGCCCAAAATGCCGCCATTATACCTTAACTTGGGTAATAACTCGTTTCCGCAGCTGCACTTCTCTCTGGTCGAGAATGCTCAGCGGCTCGACCAGTACTTCTCCTTCCGGTTCGACCTACAGTACACAAATTCCGAATTAGTTTTCTTTCAAATAGAATTCTTGCTGAACATTTATTATAACAATAACCCCACCTGTATATCCTGCCATCGGATTACATGCTTAGGGTCATACACATACTTCTTTAGGACCGAAACATGGAATACGTTATGGACCCGGATGTGACTTGGCAAGGCCAGCTGGTAAGCCACCGGTCCAACCCTTGCTAGTATCTGAAATGGTCCACAATATCTGGGTGCCAATTTAGTGCAACCAGCCCACTGCAAGGTACTTCTTTTGGCCTGAATTTGAATATACACATGATCCCCAACCTCATACTCCTTAAATCTCCTTTTCCGATCAGCGAAATTCTTTTGTCTATCCTGAGCCGCCTTCAGATTAACACGTACTCTCTTTACCATGTCCTCCATTTCTTTAAGCATGTCGGGTCCTAGACTTAATTTATCTTCAGGTCCTCCCCAGCTGGAGGATGTATGGCATTTTCGACCATACATAACCTCAAATGGACT
Source organism: Pinus taeda (assembly GCA_000404065.3). Taxonomy (NCBI): domain Eukaryota; kingdom Viridiplantae; phylum Streptophyta; class Pinopsida; order Pinales; family Pinaceae; genus Pinus; species Pinus taeda. Next base: position 88,864 of record APFE030956529.1, on the reverse strand, counting down.
CATTTGCGTTGAAGTATGATAACCATTGTTATACGCAAATTCCACCAAGTGTAAATATTCCTCCCATCGTGTGGGTTGTTGCATAACGTAGGCCCTTAGCATGTCTTCTACTACTTGGTTTACTCGTTCCGTCTGTCGATCAGTTTGCGGATGGTACGCTGTGCTAAAATTCAGCTGAGTACCTAATTCCGCAAACAGTGTCTTCCAAAAAACTGATGTGAATTTCACATCCCGATCAGAAATTATTGTTTTTGGAAGGCCATGCAATCTGAACACATTCTGCATAAAAACGTGAGCGATTTGTGCAGCTCTGTAAGTAGATTGCACTGGTATAAAATGTGCAGCCTTATTCAATTTGTCCACTACTACCATAATGGAATCGTTGTTTTCCTTTGTTCTAGGTAATCCCGTAATAAAATCCATGGAGATGATTTCCCACTTCCATTCCGGAATGGGCAAGGGTTGTAACAGTCCTGCTGGATGCTGATGTTCAGCTTTAATTTGCTGACATTCCAAGCACCGTGCCAAGTATTCTACAATATCCTTCTTCATTCCTGGCCAGAAATATTCTTTCCGGATTGCTATCATCATTTTTTGATAACCCGGGTGACCAGAATAATGGCTGATGTGGAACTCGTCCATAATCAGATTTTTGAATTTGTTTTGATTGGGCACGTATATTATTTTCTTGAAGTAGACAATTCCCGCATCATCTATCGTATATTCTTGTTGGCTGTCCTTTCCAGCAGATTGCTGTATTTGCTGCTTTAACTGCTGATATTCTGTATTCTGGTCTGAAATTTCCTTTATTATGTCCAGAAAGGGGTTTTTCCACCCAGTAATGGAAACTTCATACAGACTTTGTACTTTCCTGCTTAAAGCGTTTGCTACTCTATTTGCTTTCCCTTGCAAATTTTTTATATCGAAGTCGAAACCACTTAAAAAATCCATCCACCGTGCTTGCCTAGCGTTTAAAGTAGGCTGGCTGAAATAGCTGGTCAAACTATGGTGGTCGGTGAGCAGTAAAAATTTCCTGCCCATAAGATAATGCCGCCACATCTTTAGAGCATGTATAACAGCAGCCAGTTCCAAGTCATAGGCGGAATATCTCTGTTCATGTTCTTTTAACTTACGAGATTCGTAAGCAATTACCCTGCCTTCTTGCATTAAAACTCCTCCCAATCCTTCCTTACTTGCATCTGTGCAGACCACATAATCCTTATGAGGATCTGCTATACTCAAAATTGGTGTTGTAGTAAGCAGATGTTTCAGTTGCTCAAAACTTTTCTGGCAATTTGGGGTCCAATGGAATGCCCTTCCTTTCTTCTGTAATGAGGTGATGGGAGAAGCTACTTTTGAGAAGCCTTCCACGAATCTCCTGTAATACCCAGCCAATCCCATGAAAGATCGGACATCCGCTACATATTTTGGCACGGGCCAGTCCATTATAACCTTTATCTTTTCCGGATCTACAACAATTCCATCCTTTGTGATCACGTGACCCAAATATTGGATTTCCTCTTTAAAGAAGTTACACTTACTAAATTTTGCGTACAACTGATGTTCTCAAAGGGTCTGTAATACCATTCAGAGATGTTCATGATGTTCTTCGATTGTGCGTGAATATATTAATATGTCGTCAATGAATATTAGCACAAATCGATCCAAGTATGGATGAAAAATGCTGTTCATTAAACACATAAAAGTTGCAGGGGCGTTGGTTAGCCCAAACGGCAAAACCACAAATTCGTAATGTCCATACCTTGTTCTAAAGGCCGTCTTAGCGATGTCCTCATCCTTAATTTGGATTTGATGATATCCTGATCGCAAATCGATCTTGGAGAACACTGTTGCACCTTTCACTTGATCGAACAATTCATCGATCCGGGGTAGGGGATACTTATTTTTGATGGTTAACTTATTCAATTGTCTGTAATCGATACACATCCGAAGACTACCATCCTTTTTCTTGACAAATAAAACTGGAGCTCCCCATGGAGATACACTAGGGCGAATGTACTCCTTGTCTAGTAACTCTTGCAACTACATTTTCAGTTCTGTCAGCTCCAGTGTACTCATTCTGTAGGGTGCTCGTGATACTGGGGCAGCTCCGGGTATCAGTTCAATGGTAAAATCTATATTCCTTCGCGGCGGTAGTCTAGGAATTTCCTCTGGGAATACATCTGTAAATTCCTGTATTATAGGAATGTTGTTCAAAGAAGCTGATTTATCCTTGGAGTTCGCATATCCCACCTGGATGGCGTAAACTTGACACCTCTTCCATATGCACTTCATCAGTTGGTTGGCAGTTATCGGGCGAACTTGCACTGGTTGCTTAATTCCTTGCAGTTCTTTCCTGTTTCCTTGCTGATCTCTGTAATAAATAATTTTAGTTTTGCAATCAACTAATGACCAGTGTTTTTCTAACCAGTCCATGCCGATTAGGATATCATAGGATCCGAGAGGGAGTACATTCAGATCAACTGTCACTGGCTGGTCTGCTATGATAAATGAACAATCGTTGATTTTGGTTGTTACCCATCGCTTGGCTCCGGTAGCTAGTTGCACTAGCCAAGGATTTTTAAATTTTACAGGTTGTAAACTACAACGTTCCACTATCTTAGGGCTCACATAGCTTAATGTAGCCCCAGGGTCAATTAAAACAGATATGGTAAGGTTTGAAATTTTACCTTCGAACTCAACCATGGTTGGCTGGTATTCTGCCTGACGATCTTCCAGAGCCGCGTTAATTCTGGGTATACTGCGACCAACCTCGCCCACGGTTGAAGCTTCATGAATTTGAGATAATTGTTCAGCTCCTTTCCGCTGTGGACAGTTTTTAATGTAATGAGGTCCCCCACAACCCCAGCACTGCACCGGGGGTCTTGTTGTACCCTCACTGTCCAACCTTGATTGCTGTTCGCTGACCTTGGACTCATTAGTAGTTCTGAACTTAGATGTAGTTCTTGGTGCAAATCTGCTGTTTGCTCCTTTGCCATTTCCCTTACTGCCATTGCTGCGATTCCCTTTGCTGTTTCCCACTGTCTTGAACACTCTCTTCTCATTCCATTTTCTGTTAGCAGTTTCCCCTTTCTGTTTACTTTGTTGATAACAAATTCTAGCTTTGCGGATTACCTTATCCATCGATTTTGAATTGTCAAATTCAATCCTCTCTCGCATATACGTTGGCAAATTGCCAACGAATCGCTGGACCTTTGCCTTTTCTTCCCTTATGTATGGTACGTAACGAAGTAAGGATGTAAAGCGAGTGATGAATTCGTCCATAGTCTGCTGTCCTAATTGCAAATCATAGAACTCCCTTGCCTTCTCATCATAGAAGCATTCCGTTAAATATCGCTCCTTGAAGAATCTATGAAAATTATCCCATGTAATATTTTGCTCGGTGACCCCTTTTACTATCTTTACCTCCTCCCACCATAAGGTGGCCTTCCCTTGTAATTGAAAAATAGCCAGTTGTGCCTTAAGGTTGTTGTCATATTCATAAAGCTGAAAATACTTGTTCATATTAATGATCCAAGCTTCAGCCGCTTCCTCCTGTTCTCCATCAAAATGTGGTGGTTTGATTTTGCGGAATTCTCCTTGTAATTATACCTTCTGTCTTGTTGAGGTTTGCTGGTCAAATACATTATCGGAGTGTTCCTCCTGCTCTTCTGATCCTTCAGGGGTTATATGATGGTTCTGCTCCTCGGACATCCTTTGCTGCTCGGCACTGGGATTAGCTGGTAATTGATTTTGTTTATCAGACAAACTCTTTAAGATTCTTTCTTGTTCCATTGTTAACCGAGCATTGTCTTCCCGTAGTCGAGCCATCTCATTCTTCAGCGCTTGCACCGTCTCCAAGATTGCTTGATTCGTAACTCTGGCTTCTTCCCCAAGTTGCACCCACAGTTCTGGGTTATTCTCTGGACCGGGTACACCCTGTCCCATTACAGGTCGTCGTGAGGTATTATCCGCACTCCTCATGTCTCTGTCTTCAAAACCTGAAGCCTGTACTTCATTCAACAACAGAAAGAAACATTCAAGAGTATTATCGGTAATGACCTTTATTAGTTATTTAATACAGTGTCCTTGTCTGTCATTGTTGTTCTACCCAGAGGCCACAGTGTTGTATCTGGGCTCTGATACCATATGTCACTACCCTTACATAGTAAAAAAAAAAAAATTTAATTAGCATGGATCTAAACATTCATATTTCATTTAATCTTGATAACCTATGCGCTACCATAAACATGTTATCAGTTCACATACTAATTTTACTATGACTCATTAAAGTTTCATAAATTAATATATATACATAGTGACTTTATATTTTGAATACATGGTAGTCCTGAGCTGGCATATTGTCATGTCGCCTTGACATTCACGCCACCACCTGGACTCTGATGTTTAATGTTAGCCGCACAGATTGAATGTCCAAACCTTGCTAACGTTCCACTTGCTGTCCGGATGGGACAGCTGGTCTCTTTATACGCCTTCCCTGATACGGCCCTCGGATATGTAGTTAGGGTAGCTGGAGGTGTTAAATGCCTTGGCCCAGCTCGTAATCCCTCGGGATCACGCCATGAATGGACGTTCAGGATTTCACTCCGGAGATCAACGGTGGTAATTGCCTGGCCTTAGCTAAAAGGGATTTGTCTAGGGTTATTCTGGCATTTGCATGGTGAATGTGAGGCAGAGCCTATCGACGCTGGTCTCCTCTGCGATTATACCAGGACCTCCTCTACTCGGCTCTTTATTCATTATGAACATACCATCAGCTTCACTGGGTTGCGACCTGCCTTGGTTGAGGTCGATGCCGCTAGCTGTCTGCAGAGATTGGCCAAGGTCTTGCTCGCCTGAAGGTAACTGCGGTTCTTCTTTTGTTTCAATAAGACTGAATTACTTTCCTGTCTTTTTATTTATCATACCATAATTAATTGGTTTGTGATGTAAAATTTTCAGGGTATTGGGCGTGAGGGTATGGCGATGGGAGTTTCCAGGACTCCGGTTTCCTCTGCGCATTCCAGGTGAGTCTTGTAGCCTGCAGCTTGCAATTTCTTTTGACTTAGCTCGTTGTCTGAATGTGATTCTCTTTCTGCCAGGAGTCTTACCGTGCTCCATTTTGGCTGGTCCGGTTTATGAAGTCCTCGGCAATGAGTTTCTGGTTATGGAGGGTTTTATTTTTTTACCTTGTCAGTTCTGGTAGTTTTCATATTCTAGGTCAGGGTTTGATGACCTGAACCCATTCGAGTCCCCTCGAGGTTACTGGGAATGTTATTGATAAGCTTTCTATTTATGTTATTGGGGCATAGCCAGTCGGCTTTACCCACATTTATGCAATATTGTGCAATGATGCGAACCATGTTTGGCTCTAGTCCCGATTGGGATTAAAAGATTTACACGGTTTATTATCTACTGTTTATGTAGATTCTAACTCTTTATAAATTCAATATTTATTATGGCTATAAACCTGAGATTTATGCAGTCTGTGAATGTTCGTTTCCTTGTTAAATGTACGCTTATGAGGATTATACCCTGTTTTAGCAGTTGCTGCCTTTGTGTTGAGAGGGTACTCTGATTCCTCCTCAGAAATGTACCTCTGTTCTCGTATTTATAAATGCATCTCTATTTCTGGTTTAAAAGTGTATCTCTGGTTCTCACTTAGAAATGTATCTCTGTTTTCGAAGTATTGGTTCTTCTTGTGGAATGCCTCCGTCGTTTTGGCAATTATTATAGATATATCTCTGTCTTAATGTCGCCTCTACCGGAAGTTTACTCACGGCGTTGCGCTTTATATGAGTATATTTCTTTCCATGGTTAAGAACAGAGCTTCAGAAATAGTTAATCGTTCAATGTATATTACATGGTTCTTGAATGTATATTGGTCGCTTACCTTCTGCCATGTTGGTCACAGTCGATTTCCCGCTTCGGTCGACTCCATTGATTTTATCTGTGATGAGTCTTTGCGATGCTATGCCAGTCTCTTATACCCTCGTGGGTGAGCACTGGGAGCGTTGCAAGACCAGTAAACCCCTCGGCTTTATTACTGGCAAAAATAACTCTTTTGTTTATGCTACAATATGATGGTTGCATGTACTAAATATTTCACAGTTTGCTTCCTTATGTATTGTCGAGACCGAATGACTGTGTTAACATTTGATTTGAACTATGCTTATACGGTTATGAAATGTTTTATGTAGTTTCTTCTCGGTTTTATGGTCAATAAAGCACTGGACCTTATCTATTCTTTTTCCTTGAGTTTTGTCTACTGGTCAGTATGAACTGAAGCATAAACTAGCAGTCTTAATCATTAAGGAAAATAAATGAACTACCTGTTCACCTTATTTTATTCGTTCATTTACAGTAGACAATAAACCTACAGATTTATAATAAAGTCTTCTTTTCCAGATGAATAATAAAGTCTTACATTACAGATAACTAATAACCTTTACAGAGAAAGAAAAGATTCCTATGTTAATGCTGTAACCATATTGCACTTACCTGTACTGTGCCTTCTTTAACTTTCTGCCTTTTCCTCCAAACTGGAAAAACTCATACAAAGCTTGTTATCCTCCCAACCATGAGATCAGTCATATTGACTTGATTCTCTCCCCCAAGCTCACTTGCAGGCCTCTGCCTTCCGCAAGATGATGCACGCTAACAGCAGTGCAGTATGATGCACAACAGTGCTGGTACTATCTGATCTTCACCAGACATAGTACCATTCCTTCTTGCTTCTGTCTTTCTTTTCTTTTTTTCCTGTATGTTCCTTAACAGCCCAGGCCTCCTTTCTCTTTTCCATTTCTATGGTAAGAAAAAGTGGTTAGGGTTGCCCCTCTTTGCTGGCAACTATTTCTTTTAATTAAGCAAGAGGAAGTAAATAACTTTTCCTCACAAAGTTACTTACAATATTACTTAATTCATAATTTTGAATAAATAACATTTCAATATTAATAAAGTAATAATTCCTGTTTTCACATTTACCTAGCATGGTAACTTATAAAATTATTCATATAACTGCTTGGTCATTACATGGAGTTAATCTAGGAACTGAATTTCTATTGTTGTCACCTTCAGAGATTTTTGACTATTCATTAGAAACAGAAAATCTCAACAGTGTGCAAGTGATTACCTACTTCACGTGCGTCTGTTTTCAGTCATAGACCCTTTCAGAGTTTCCACTTTATTTTTTTGCGTTTCCATCTGGACGCATTACCACACTAACTTTTTTTTGTAATTCATTCGCTATTCGGATCTTGTCGGTAGGCAATTGCATGTGCAGCTTCGGAAGCTTTTAAAAATAAAATAAATAGTCTTTTATAATAATTTAAAAATTTACAGGCTTATCAAAGTCAAAAAGGCTATCTACACATCTACATCTTACAAATAGACAGCTGGACATTAAAATCACCGTGACAGCCACAGACATCTAACAACGAATCTGAAAATATGAAGTTCAATGTGGAAAAAGAGAAGGAAAATTGCCTTCGCCCAAGTTTATATACTCGCCAAGAAGGACAAAGATGATTTTTTAACATACCTTGTACATAGGAAGAAACAAAAATTTCGAATAAGAGTTCAACATTTGGAACATCACTTATAAATGCCGGCTATAATTCTATGCGGAATATAAGGGAAATGAGAGTAGGATTTTGAAAAATTTACGTAGAAAGTTTAAAAGAAATTAGTTAAAGTTCTTAAGCTTTAAGATTTTAAGTGTTTTAGGATTTTTGTTAAAATTGTTAAGTTTTAAGATTTAAATGGTATTGAATTAATTGAAACCACTAAAAATAATACAATTTTTTTTCGAAACAAACCCAATTATAATCGATATAAACCATACCATCGGTAGACAGCCACACCATCCATAGACAACACCATTATAAACATAGATACACAGATTCTTGAATTTATCAAAAAAAAATGTTCAGATTAAAATGTAAATATTGATAATATCAAAGACTACATATATTCAAAGTGGGATATATTGATAATATCAAAGACTATATAGGTTTAAAGTTTTATGACCAAGATTGCAATTGTGGAATATAACTACATATATTTAAAATTTTAATTTTAGGACCAAGATCGCAAATATAGTAAAGAGGAGGAACATAAATGTTATAGGTAATTTAATTAGAATTAGATTAAATGAATATGATATAAATATAGATCACTAGAAAAATAAGAAATTTATACTTTATCAACATTTTTAGAATAATTATTAAAAAACACTTTTTTTGGAAGTGATATAAATATTATGGTTTAATTTAAAAAATTTAAGTGGATGATATTGATTTAAAATTCTAAAAATATAGAAACCAAATTGTTTATACTACTATTTAAAATTCAAAAAATATGAACAAGAAGTTGCCTATTTATATGTATAGATAAGTTTTATAAACTTATTTGGATTGTAAATTTATTTTATCGTGTGAAAATTCTTTAAACAATTAATTATTTATGAGAAATTTTAAGTTTTTATAATCTATACTTAATTCAAAATAAGTAATAATTTTGTAAAATTTTATAATTTTTTTAATGTTATAGTTTAATAGACTTTATATTTCTCATAATTTTAATTATGCCAATTGATATTCTTCATTTATAATTTTATTTGGAGATTGCATTATATTTAGTTCACACCAACTTTTAAAGTGATCTCTCTTTCCCACTATCTTGAGTTTATGTTCTCGTCATTTCAAAGTAAAAAATGTAAAGGATTCAAAATTGTCTAATCATAAGAAAACTCTTTAACTTTCAGCATTAAATCTAATAGGATTAAACAATTACTTAACTTAATTTGAAATATATAAATATATATCTGAAATTCTTATTATGTGTATTTTTTTAGTTAAACAAAATTCTTTAAAAAAATCTATAATTAATGATTTTATTAATTAAATAAATACCTAATTTTTTAATAAAAACTTAAATTAAAATTATTTATTTAGTAATTAAAATTTTATTTATTTTATAAATCCAATAATTTAAATTTTCCATATTAAATATAGCTTGATTAACAATTATTTAACTTAATTTCAAATATAAATATATATGTAGAATTTTTATTATTTTTAATTAAAACAAATTCTTAAAAAATAAAAAAAAAAATCATAGTTAATATTTTCACTAATTAATAAATACTTAATTTTTTAATGAAGTTTAAATTAAATTTATTTACTAATTATCTAAATTTTATATTTATTTATTTATTTTATAAATTATTTGTACAGTAATTTTTATTTTAATTAAGATAATTTTTTTTTATTAAAAATAATAATATTTCATACACCATCCAGTACCAACACTTTCTAACTTCAGAAAGTTATTTTTTACACTACCATATTGTTACACATTGAATATCTATAATTTTCTCGTAAATAAAAGTTTGAAGGAGAATTATTATCTTATGATTGTCACGATAATGCTGACACTAAAAGTTTTGTCTAACCTTTTAAAATGGCATGCACTGTGATTATTGGACATAAAATGAAATTATTATTATTTTAGTGGGTATTGTATTCCAAGTCGTTCCAGTCTAACCAGTTAGACATTTTGCTTGCTTGGTTTGAATTTGACAGCATAAGGAATCTGTAGTTTTTAAATTGTATAGAAATAGTCAGTGTTATGGGATATTTTGTCATTGTATAGACTGTTCTAGTTTTTTTTTAGTAGATTTCTCATAAAAGTTATGGTTTTTAAATGGAATATAAATAGACATTGTTATGAGACATTTTGATGGTATAGAGTGTTTTAATTGTTTATAGGTTTTTAAATTCTATAAAGAATAAACATTGTTATAGGACATTTTGATTGTATACACTTTTTACTTTCTCACTGGATTTCTCACAAAAGTTATTAGAAAATTTATTTATAAAAGTTAAATAAATTATTTAATTAAATTATTTTTTTCTTTTATAAAAATAACTTGTTTGAATTATATAATTTACAATTTAAATATTTCATAAATTTATTTTCAAAAAAAATATTTTATTAAAAAATAAAATATATCAGATAAAAAACCATAAACCTAAAAAACCATAAACCTAAAATAATAGTTTATGAAACTTCTCCTAAATTTTAACTATAAAAATAAAACTATTATTAAAAAAATTATTTTTTAATAATTAAAATTAATCATTTAACTTATCATCTTATTCTTTCATCTCAACAACATTTGAAGTGACTCTTTATTTGGTAATTTTAATTAAAACTATGTTATACATTTTATAATGTCACTTTTCGTAAACTTTTAATTTATAAAATAAAATTATCATTGAAAAAATTGATTTTTTTGATAATTTAAAATTAAATTCATTTAGTGTATCGCTTTATTCTTTCATCTCAATTATTGGGATAAACAACATTTGAAGTGATTAGTTTATTTATTTGGTAATTTTAATTAAAATTATGTTATAAATTTGATTTCATTATTTAAAAGAACCTTGCTAATAAAACTTTACTTAAAGTTTTGATTTATTTTGAAAAATCATAATAGTAGTTATGACGAAAATAATGGTTACTATTATTTTAAAAATATTTTAGTAAAAAGGAGAAAGGAAAACAAGGAAAGCTATATCTTATTGGAAAAAAAGGGAATATCTAATTGCCCCTTATAGAGGGTTGGAATCTGGATTTCTCTTTACCTACCAATATTTTTTGACATTTATGTCTTTATGTTTTCTATTAAAAGAACATTATGTTTAAAATTTTGCTCTTCAAAAATGATGCTCTCTTAACAAATTAACCCTTCACCAATAAAGACTTGATTAAAAAATTAGCCTTCAATAACATAATTATGTTAAAATATTTTACATATTTATGACCAGCAAAAAACAAAATTTCACATATTTTGTATAACTATTATTTTAATTTTAATTTTATTGTTATTTATTATTATTAATTTATTTTATTTTAATTCGTTCTTCATTAATTAATTAGATACAACTTTTTTATTAATATTTCTTTTAGTCATTATTAAAATTTTTCTCAATTGAATGCTTAATGTTTTTCCAAATTTTATCAATTTTAATTTCAACTTTATTATTTTTACATATTTTAACCACTCGGTTAGAATGGTTAAAATAATAAAGTTGAAAATGTCCTATGATTGGAAAAATGCCCCATGATTTTTGAAAGGATAGGTTAAGGTATAACCAAAGTGAATGAACCTATTAGTCATGGGAAGGAGAGGTTTGTTTTCCAATTCTAGTGAATAATGAAATATTTTATTCTTAAAATAAAAGAGTAACCATAAGTAGTTGTTTAATTCTTATCATTATTTTCATACATAGGCAATTGAGATCAAATTTATGGATGGTTAAGATTAATTCAGTATTGAGGCATCAATTATTGTAATAAATTCCATTATAAAAAGTACAAGGATGCAAAAAAATTATTCTCTTTCCCCTCAACAAATAGATTACTTAACCATAGTTTGAATTAATTTTTACCTCTTGTAGGGCCATGTATAATTTATTTCCATTATTATAGAATTTGAAACAATGGGTTACAACTATTTTGTATGACTTTTCTAAAAAAATTATGATAATTATAAAATTATGATAATTATAAAATTGGTCAATCATTTTATGGTATGCTTCAAAACCTAATTGGTATTTTGAACTATATAGTATTTCCTAAAGATAAAAATAAAATAGGTTAAAAAGCGTGAACACTAATCTCCAATCCAAATTCTAGCGAGCATCGATTTCTATATGTTGTGAACCTTCAATTCTATTAGAACCCAATTTTAAAACCAACTAACACGCAAATAAATTTTCTCATTCTGAAATTGAATGATTTACATTATTTTCTGTCCCAAAATAGAGAAAATATACTAATGAGGAAAAGTTACTTCAAGTGACTTTCTAAAAAACAACTGAAAAGCAACATAAGCATTACACTATGTTTCAAAACAATGCAAGGCATAGATTTATTAGAACATCAGGAAAAAAAATCAAACTACACACATACATAATATCTCTAGTAATAAAAATTAAAAGTTCCATTCTCCTAAATTGTCAACTGGACAATACATTTGACTAATAGTTGAATTTCTTTATGTGACCTTCCTGAAATAAGAACTTTCCCTACAATAAGAGGGACCTGTGAGTATTTGGCAACACAGTAACCTTATGATAAACTTATGGGGTCTGTAGCCATTTTTATATATCTTGCACGTAAGTTAATTCTCTTTAGGCTTCATTACCGTATTGAATCTTGGCGTTGGACAACTTTAGATACATGTTGCTTCTTTTTAGTGATGTCCCAAGAGACAAGAGAAAATTACTCTATGCTTAGAGAAGGATTAAAGTAAATATTATTTTTCTAGGTTGATGGCGACCATGCATTTAATTAAGTCACAGCTAAGTTATGTTTTAATTAACTCACAATTATATTATATTTTGCGTCAGAGTTTATCCATCAATAATTAGAGTAAAAAATACTTTTTCAACCATTTCAAATACTTGACAAAAACAGTTATCTAGCCTCAAAAACTGCCAAAATACCTTATAACAAGTACCATGCCCATCAAATTCCATCCTTGCAGGCCATATCAAATTCCATGACTCTCGATCTCCGGACTGAAATGATGCTGCTTAATATAAGCGGGGCAGTCGGCGTACTAGGCGCCAAATGCACATCAAAGTCTACACTAACGATTCTGCACATACGCGTTTTCATACATGCGGCCTCATCGTTATCGGGAGTCATTTGAGCTATTTCGTTGGTATTCCATCGAAAAATGGATAGAAAGTGCTCTGAATGTGAAATTCAAATATAAAGATATATTTATTATTTGTATTATTTTTTAAATATAATTTATAATTAAAATTTTATTAATTAAATAAAAATTAATTTTTTAATAAATTTATATTAATTAAAAGAAAATTATTGCCTAATTTTTTAAATTTTACAAATTAATTAGTAAAAAATAATATTTTATAAATCTACAAAGCACCGACTTATTATAAATTTTAAAAATATTTCTCTCATTACCTTGTTACACATGGAATATATTTAATTTTTTTAGTAAATGAAAATCTAGGAGAATTATTAATGTACTTCATTCTCCGATACGGGCATTCGTATATGTCACCACATGGGATACCATGATGATGTTATTGATTGTCCGGATAGTGTTGACACTAACTTTTTAAAAATGGCATGTACTACGTTTTGATTATTGGACATAAAGGGAAATTATTATTATTTTGTTGGGTATTGTATTTCCAGTCGGTCACGTCTAACCAGTTGACATTTTGTTTATGGGTTTGAGTGTGGCTGCATAACTTATATATTTATATATTTTTTGAATGGTATAGAAATGGATTTTTTTTGAATGGTATAGAAATGGTCAGTGTCATGGAACATTTTGATAGTATGCACCGTTTGATTGGATTTCTAACAAAAGCTATTAGAAAATCTATCTACAAAAGTTAAATAAGTCACTTGATTAAATTATTACTTTCCATTATGTTTATAGAATCAGTGTTAAGTGTATAATCTACACAATATAAGTATCCTATAAATTTATTTTTCAACAAACTTAATCTATTCAAAAATTAAAATCTATTTACATATTCCAAAAGATCGAAAAAGCCTAAATCAGTACATCTTGATATAACTTCTCCTCAACTTCTAAAATAAAATTACCATTAAAAAATTCACTTTTAATAATATAGAATTAAAATCATTAATCTTATTACCTTATTCACTTATTACCTTATTCATTCATCCCAATGATGATCGGGACATCAGCATTTAAAGTCTCATTTATTTGGTATTTTTAATTAAAATTAGGTTAAGAAGATTGAGTTTCATTATTTAAAAGAATCAAAATCCATTATTTAGTAATTTTAATTAAAAATTATGTTATAAGATTGAGATTCAGAATTAAAATTAACATTATATTTTTGATTATTTTGAAAAAACATAATAGCATTTATGATTAAAATAATTGTTATTATTTCAAAAAAAAAATGTTAAAAACAAAAAAAAATAAAAATATCCCTATCATTGTCAATGTCGTGACTAAAATCAAACTATTTAACATAAGCAAAACAATAAAATATGAAAACAAATTTATCACCACTTGCCATATCTAAAATTTTGCCTTAGTGTAACGAGCCGGAGGAATTGCCCGAAAAGTTATGGAAATTCTGGTCATATTTAAAAAAAATCCAGCGAGGATTTTTGTAAATCCAAGTTATAGTTGTTAAACTTCAAAATTTTAGGTGTTTGACATTTTTGATGGTGCTGAATTTATTTCCACCATAAAAACACGATTCAAATACTGTCTTTACAAAAAATTATAACCCAACCACTTTTGACTGACCGAACAATCCGTTAAACACTCCTATTGAACACTCCTAAAATAAATTTTAGGGGTTTGAAATCCATTTGCAATAATCCCGCGGTCGTAGTAAACCCCCAAATGCACACCATAGTCAACACATGCATGTGGACGATTAGTACATACGCGTTTTCCTACCTGCAATGGGAACTTGTCGGTGTCATCGTTATCGGGACTAGTTTGTTGAAAGAAAGTGCTCTGCCTGTGCCGAATGGGCGTCGGCGGCTTTGACATAATATGTGGTTGGAACTTGGAAGGAAAGAAGTTAATTGACCAGTCATGATGCTTTGCGTTCCCACTCACCTCAAGTCGACAAGTAACATATTGGATTGAAGGTTGTTGAGTCATAGATCCATTATTTATCTGAGGCAAATGTTTAACGAATAGTCTATGTAAAGAATTTAATAAGAGTTTTTTCAAATATATGCGATTTAACGAGTGTCAGATTATGGTTGCAAATCAGTTTCCATGTCTTGCTCAAAGACTCTTCATCCTTTCCTGCTGCTTCTGCCATGGAATTGTCATTCGTTTCTCCATTTTTCCTTGTACCAAATTTAGAGATAAAGGGAAATATATATAAATTGCGTTTTAAAAAGGGAATTATTTTTTCGACTACTACTCTGTTACAATCCTAGTGCTTTGATGCTTATGATCCTAGAACATGGAATTGTTTATCAAATGCAGTGTACTTCAAAATTAATCCATGAAACTGTGAACATGGAATTGCTTATCAAATGAAGGGTACTTCAAAACTCTTCAAAACTAATCCATGAAACTGTGAACATGGAATTGCTTATCAAATGAAGGGTACTTCACAACTAATCCATGAAACAATTCACAGTGACAGTAAAAAAAATTACCTTTTTCCATCACATTATTCACCTTTTTTTTTTGTTATATTTATTAAAAAAAAATTGTAAAAATGGAAAATGTGAGAACTACTTCTTTAGTCATTTTTATTGATTATTTTTCACATGAAACTCTTTCTGCTTATTATTTATGACCTCACTTGGTGCAACCTTAGTAAAAAGCATGTTATGGAAATTTGAATGCAATATGCCATTCCTATGGATCTCCTAAATTTAACCTTAGTAAAAAGGATGTTATGGAAATTTGAATGCAATGTGCCATTCCTAAGGATCTCCTAAATTTAACTTAATGAGTAGGGTCTTCTCATTTGATGACTACCATTATCATTTTAAGGTTTACATTAAGTTCCATTTCACTAATCACAAATATCAAGAATGGTAAGGAATATTTACCTTTTTTAATTTTGTTTTTTAATAGTTTAAGTGTATTTTGAGTTTTTCTAGCACTTTTATCAAATGTAAGATATGATTTTCTCACATAAAGCTAAAGTTTAATAAATAATGCAATTAAATTATAGAAAATTAATTTATAAAGGAACATATCTAAATCAATTATTAAACACATAAATCTAGGTTATGTACTATACAAACTATTGAGGTTGTAACTAGGTTTTGTCTTCATAATGAATATTTATCATTAAAATTTTGTAAAATACTCAAAAGTAAATTATTTTATGTAAATAAAATTGATTTTTTTGTGTCTCCAATTTGACCAAGTTGGCCTTTCATTTGTCAAGTCGGCCTGCTCAAGGGTCGTGTCCTTTTGCATGGGAAGACAACTATATATTGACATTGCCACTTCATCATTTTAGTATCTATCTCGCAGCTTTTGTGGAAGGATAATTTGGGTATATGAGGCAAAAGAAGATGTGTTTCTGAGGTAGGATATGACATGGATCTAAAGAAAAAGAAGACAAGTTTCTAAGGGCAAATATAACATAATATGATGACTTTTCCTAAGGCATGTCTTCTATGATTAGGGTGTTTTATTCTGACACTATCTATGGAGTAACATGTGGACAATTGATTAAAGGAGGGTTGACTTGGCACTTGGTTAATAGGTTCGTGACTTAGATTTCTCTTGTTAACAAATATTCTACTTGGCACTTAATGTATAGTTTGAAGTTATTCAAATATGGTCCATAATTCTAAGTATTATTCCGAGACCTATATCAGGAGTCTGAAATATGAGTAATAATTCAAGCCATGAAGCCCTATATAACCAGAAGTCTAAGTCTAATCAAATTATAGTAGCATGGTTATGATAAATATTCAAACTACTTCACCTTTGAATATCGTTTTCTCTTGCACAAGTCCATGAAGATTACCATGATACCCCTTTTCCATACGTGATAGTAGGGAAAAATACATATTACATACATATGACCTAATGTCTCCTTGAAGTATACAACATAGTGTATTACATATATGTAGTAGTAATTATCTTGAAGCTTAGTTGTGACATGACACGTTTAGGATCAAGATTGAGAATCTAAGCTCTATAAAACTATAGCAAGTTGAGAAAACGCTGAAGAGAAAAATATTATCAAGCTACAATGAGTGTGCTTGTGCATAAAACCTAGCAAGAGTTTGAAAAAGAAGAGTATAGTGTTTATACCCTATGCATGGTCACTTCCACTAAAAGAAAAAGAAACCATAGCCTATGCATGATAATTCCATATGGAGTTGACTAAGTTGCAAATGTATGCAAGAAGTCCATAAATTAAGAGGGAGCTACTTTTTCTCAAAAGATAAGCACTCTATGTCTCCTCTCATTGATTACTACATTTTTTATTGTCTTTGATAGTCTCTTGTATATATACTTTTTCTAATTGCATTTGTTCTTTCATGAAATCCTAGTGAGGATTACATATCAATGGAAAATGTTGTCGAATCTTTGACAATGGTTAGAAGAAGTGGAAGAATGAAGCAAAGCAAGAATACTTTCCAGAATTGCTACTTGAAGGATATTTTACTAGATGAGCTCCAAGACTGGAGGGAGCATACAATTTAAAGTATACCTTCATTTTCAAGATCTCGTATGCAGTAGATGGAAACATGGAAGCAAGATTTGAGAAGGTTCTCCCAGTAAGAGGGAGTGGATCATGTCAAGATTTTTGCCTCAGTTGCCTCAAAGTTTTAAAGAGTATGAAGAAGCCTTGTGATTAAGGATGATCATATGTAATTTGTCTCTAACAGAGGGAACAATTGTGAAGAAAGTAAAGATCAAAATATATTTTCATTAATGAGCTGATAATAGATATGTTGATGAAGCCTCTTTCTGAAAAGAAGTTTGAGATGCCTCTTTGATTAAGAGGTAGTGGTGATTAAATAATGGATATGGTTTCTCCCTATCTCTTGTACTTTGACCTCAATTAGGGAGGTTATCCCTATGTCAAGTACATTGATTGGAATTAGACAAGATGGTTTGAAATATTGGATAGCATCATGGACTGACATTCATCCGCTGTCATGTAATTTTACCTAATTAGGGAGGTTATCCCTGTGTCAAGTACATAGGCCTGATTAGGAAGAATGGTCGAATGGACTGAGATTCTTCCTATGTCATTGTATAATGACCTGATTAGCGTTTTATTCCAATTATCACTTTGACCTTATTAGGAAGAATTATCCTGTGGGAAAACATTTTGCTATGTCATTGTATAGTGACTTGATTAGGGTTGTAGTCCCTCTGTCATTTTGACTT
Organism: Pinus taeda; assembly: GCA_000404065.3. Taxonomy (NCBI): domain Eukaryota; kingdom Viridiplantae; phylum Streptophyta; class Pinopsida; order Pinales; family Pinaceae; genus Pinus; species Pinus taeda. The sequence goes on along the minus strand of APFE030956529.1, from coordinate 70,926 downwards.
GTATAGTAAAAAGGTTTGGGAGAGGACAATCATTTTCTTTGTGTCATTTAGTGACCTAATTAGGGAGGTAATCCATGTGTCACTTTGAATTGATTAGAGAGAACGGTCCTATAGGTTGTAGCCTCCCAGCATCATGCTCTGATCTCTTTCCAAAGTGAGCTTGTTTTTCCATACGTCTAGGTTACTAACTAGGTTATGGCAATGTGGTTGATTTTAGTGATGATATTGATGATGATGCTTATCCTAATATTGATGATCCTTTTTTATATAAGTACTAATATTTAGAACATCTTGATAATTATTATGAGTACCTCCCTAGTTAAGAGGGAGTGTTGAAGTTGTAACTAGGTTTAGTCTTCATAATGAATATTTATCATTTTGATTTTGTAAAAGAGTCAAAAAAATTATTTGAGAAAGAAAAAGTTATTTTATTTAAAATAAAAATAATTTTTTAGTGTCTCCAAGCTGACCAAGTCAACCCTCCATTTCTCAACTCATCCTTTCCAAGAGCTGTTTCCTTTCACATTGACAAACAACTATATATTGGCATTGTCACTCCACTATTTTGGTATCTATCTTGCAACTTCTATCGAAGGATAACTCGAGTATCTAACGAAAAATAAGACGAGTTTCTCATGTAGGATATGAAATGGATCAAAGGAATTAAAAGATAAGTTTTTGAGGTAGATATAATAGAAGATGATGGATTTTACTGAGAAATTTATGATCAACAAGTTTTATTATGACACTATTTATGGATAAACATGTGGTAGACTTGATCCAGGTCCGGGTGTGATGAAGGACCCTTCCAAGCCCTTTTACATTCGTGATGTGTTAAATTCCATTTTTTAAAAGAACATTAATGAATACATCTACGTGTTGTAAAGAAGAAGGAACGTGACAATCATCAGCACACGAAAACATAAGACGTTGATAACGGAGTTCATCCAAGAGGGGCTATGTCTCCAGGCCCCTCTGTTAAGATGGTGTAGGGCACTACATTCAGTGCTGTCAATAGTGATGATGTACATAAGAAGTGATGTCGCTATCATACAAGGAAAATACCCTCACACGGGAGTGGCACCAAGAGATGTTTCACTATAGGAACTCTTAGTCAAAAGAATCCTATCAGTATGAAACAAAATTCATGCATGATGATCATCCCGCGAACATGGAATAAAAGGGATCTTAATGCAAACATGCATGGCGACACATGAGTATCCCATCAATATACGACAAAGGGATCTCAAAACACAACATGACAAATCATGACAACAGGTACATCACACAAATGATTTCACGTCACATCAAGCAAGAATCATGAAGCAAGTATGAAAACAAGATCCCACATTAGACATCAAACAGGGATCTTTGTAGCACAATGCATAATAAAAGAAGTACATGAACACACTGCATATACCTCACATCCAAGGGCCATCTGATGAAGAGGATGTCAAATTGCTGAATTTGTTCAGACCATCAACCTCGCTACATCGAATCTCATGGAATGACTACTCGCACGCTAAATGCTGACACCTACACTCCACTTAGAAAAGTGACCAAAAAATGAAATGAGGAAATGGAAAATATGAACACACCATTAGATTTGTGGCATCGAATAGTGTAAAATTGACTATTAAATTTCTGAATTCTGAGAAAGTAACAATCTGGGGCTCAAGGAATCTTTTAGATTCCCCCTAGATTCCTCAAAGATTCCCTGCTCTGGGTCCTCTGCAAATTAGCTGCTTAGATCAGGAAACTGATTGTGCCATCAAGCTTTTGTCACCGAGAGGTTTAAGATTGACATAAAGTTTGTCCCATTTGGACACTACGAAAATTTCACCCTCTTAGAAATTTTACTCAGTGATGGTTCCACCTGCATTAAAAATTAATCAAAAAAATATTCTGCCTTGTTTTCCATGCCCGCTCCTAGTTCCTCCATGCTGCCTCGTGGACTAGAAAATGAGGTTTATATAAGTTTCTCAGACATATTACTCAATAAAATCGTTTGGCACATTGGTTAATAAAGAAGTTTGTTAAGGAGGGGTCGGGTGGTCAAACCTCGCCCCTCCCATTTTAATATATTATTGTTTTAATGTTTAACTGAAGCAATTTTTCGGGTCAGGCCCGCATTGGGCAGCCCGCCCCTTAACCCTTCATACTCCTTGAATGGGCGCACTAAATGTTGAAAACGTTGCTTGTATTGGGGTGAGTTATGAGGCCGCCGCGTGGGTGGGGCCGACCATCGCACTGGCCATAATTTCAACTCCCACTGAACCCTCCTTAAATTAATGCATAAGGTTCATATATGTGAGGTGTGGGGTGGTGGGGGTGGTGGCCCACCACCTCCTTTTTTATATTTTTTGTTTTGTTTTTTATATATAATAATGTAATTCTGAAATTTCTCGAACATTGGCCGAAGGAGTCTTTTTAACAAGGTGAAAATTTTTCCTGGAATCCGGCCCGTGTTGGCTGGAATTTGGTGGCCGGATTTTGTCCAAATTGCTGCCTCCTTAAGCTTGTTTAGTCAGCGAAAGTCAACCAAACTTTGACTACCTCTATCTTCGTCATCTGGACTGGGATTGAGAAACCATTCACACCACCACGATCATGGCGATGAGATCTTTAACATGAACCTAGTTCGAGCATAATCCAAACACTTTTATTTTCGAGCTTCCATAAGCCCTCTTTGTCCTGTGTGTGTTCCTAGAGCCACATGGATCAATCCTCCCCACTGAGGAGCTTTTGGTCCTCCAAAAGCATGAAAAATAATCTGCAACTTCTCTATACCTTGTTTGCACCACCAACATCCTGAAAGGTCTTGCTTCCATCTCCTTCACATTTGTTCTATGGAGCCTTAAGCGATGAGCTAAAACCTGCAATCTCTACAACCTGTAGTACATTGTTTCACAAATTACATGTTGCCTTTCATGACCAGCTAATGACCCAAGAATCCCACACTTGCCATGAGTTTATAACACATACTTGGTGGTCAAGTTTACATCAAGATGGACACAATACCCCAGCTACGAAAACAAGGCCAATATCATTGTTGCTTCAACAAGCAATGGAAAACACATCATCACTGCAACACATGATTTACAATAATAAGGCCAAACAATATTTTTTTCTTCAACAAGTGATGGGAACACGACATCACTTTCATAGTTTATCATGCAACTCAAAATAAGACTAGACATCATTGTTGCTGAACAAGTGATGGAAACATGTCATCACTTTTACATTTTAAAATGCAACAAATGATTTACAAAAGCATGACCATGAAACGCTAACATATCTAGAAACCATTTTTCACTTATGAAGGTGAATGGGTTGCCTCCTTGTGGTGCATTCGATGGTCAAACAACTGCTTCACCTGGTTCATGCACCGACACTTTGTCTTTAAGGTGCTACTCTAGATGGAGCCTCCAACAAATGGCTCTTTGATTGCCACTTCTGTCGCAATGACTACAATAGGTCTTCTTCCTCCAGATCTCCTTAACATGTTTCTTTACCTGTTGTTGAGAGGGTCTTTCACACCTCATCCTTTTGTGTACTGCCATTCTTTTCCAACACCTAGAAAATATATGGTTATGTAATGCACAAAAGGTACATGTTTTTTGATGCCATGTTTTATGTTCATCTTTAAAAACATAATTATCATCGAATGAACATTCGGATATCAAAACTGATTATACCTTTCCTTGCCGTCTCTAGTGCAAGTATGGCGATGAGATCTTGCCTCAGCTCATTCCTCGCAATGGGAACTTCCATGGGATGATGGGGATGTGTTCCCATTATTCTCTTTCCTTGACGATTTCGACGATGTCTTGGAAGAATCTGGCACCTTCGAACATTCTCCTTTAGTGTATCTCAAGCCTGCAAATTGAGGTCTCTACACAACCTCCAATGGTTGAGTTATGCCTTGGTTATTAACACCAAGTTCTTTTTCCTCCTTGTGCCTTGTCCTTGTAAGGAGCCTCATGCTTGTTCCTGTAATTGGGATCTCCAAATATCCAACATAAATCATACAATGTGAAGATGAAACCGAAATGAAATCAACATCTTTTACCTCCTCTGTCAATTTGGAAAGAATTGATGAGGGTTGCTCATCATCTATTGTTGGTGGTTCACTGACTATCATGGCGCATTCCCCAACTTCGTTTCTGACATACCCAAGTCCTATTTGACACGGTAATTCCTCTACTTTGATGGAGTTGACAATGCCTTGGCCATTGGCATCCAAGCCTTTTCCTTCATACCCCATTTTGATCAACAGTTTGGAGCCAGTTCCTGTGGTATGATTTTCAAGAACAACGAAATCATCATCAAGAAACATACATGAATATGGAGAACTACTTTTTACCTCACATGGGTCACGCTGAAGCTTTTCCAAGGCCTCGTCCTTTGCTTGTAGCTGTTGTAGCAAACTTTGTTTTTCCTCTTTCTCTTCATGTACACGCATATTCAATTCAGTGTTCTCTATTTGAAGATTCTAGTTCTTGTGCTTCAGTTCTTCCAGGGCCTCTTTCATGGCTTGCAACTGAAGTTGCAATCACTCATTTTCCTTTGTCTCTTGCATTAGAGTTTCATACATTATTTCCACCCTTTTGGAAATTTTGAGCATGGTCTTGTACATCGTGTTCTCATCCTCTGTTGCTGCACATTCCATTGTTCACACTTGCAATTCACATCAACACAAAGACTGCTTTGATACCACTTGATCCAGGTCCGAGTGTGACGAAGGACCCTTCCAAGACCTTTTACTTTTGTGATGTGTTAAATTGCATTTTTTAAAAGAACATTAATGAATACATCTACATGTTGTAAAGACGAAGGAACATGACAATCATCAGCACACGAAATCATAATACGTTGATAATACAGTTCGTCCAGGAGGGACTATTTCTCCGGGCCCCTATGTGAAGATGGTGTAGGTCGCTGCATTAAGTTCTCTCAATAGTGATGATGTACATAAGAGGTGATGTCGCTATCATACAATGAAAATTCCCTCACGTAGGAGTGAATCCAAGAGATGTTCCGCTATAGGAACTCTCAGTCAAAAGACTCCTATCAGTATGACACAAAACTCATGCATGATGATCATCTTGCCAACATGTCATAAAAGGGATCTCAATGCAAACATGCATGGCGACACATGAGTATCCCATCAACATACGACAAGGGGATTTCAAAACACAACATGACGAATCATGACAACAAGTACATCACACAAATGATTCCGCGTCACATCAAGCATGAATGATGAAGTAAGTATGAAAACAAGATCCCACATCAAACATCAAATAGGGATCTGTGCAGCATAATGCATAGCAAAAGAAGTACATGAACACACTACATATACCTCACATCCAGGGGCCATCTGACGAAGAGGATGTCAAACTGCTGAAGTTGTTCTGACCATCAAGCTCGCTGCATCGAATCTCATGGAATGGCTGCTCGCACGCTAAATGCTGACACCTACACTCCACTTAGAAAAGTGGTCGAAAAATGAAATGAGAAAATGGAAAATCTAAACACACCATTAGATTTGTGGCGTTGAATAGTGCAAAATCGACTGTCAAAATTCTGAATTCTGATAAAGTGAAAATGTAGGGCTCAAGGAATCTTTTAGATTCCCCCTAGATTCATCAAAGATTCCCTCCTCTGGGTCCTCTGCAAATCAGCTACTCAGATGAAGACTCTGACTATGCCATCGGGTTCGTGTTGTCGAGAGGTGTAAGATCGACATAAAGTTTATCCAATTTGGACACTGTGAAAATTTCACCCTCCTGGAAATTTTGCTCAGTCATGGTTCCATTTGCATTAAAAATTAATAAAAAAATATTCTACCTCGTTTTCTGTGCCTGCTCTTGGTTCCTCCATGCTACCTCGTGCACTGAAAAATGAGGTTTATAGAAGTTTCTCGGGCGGATTATTCAATAAAATCGTTTGGCACATTGGTTAATAAAGAAGTTTGTTGAGGAGGGGTCAGGTTGTCAAACCCCCCCCCCCCCCCCCCCCTCCCATTTTAATATATTATTGTCTTAATGTTTAAACTGAAACAATTTTTGGGGTCAAGCCCACATTGGGCAGCTCGCCCCTTAACCCTTCGTACACCTTGAATGGGCGCTGTTGGTTTTGGTTGGGCGCAATAAATGTTGAAACCATTTCTTATATTGGGGGTGCATTATGAGGCCATCGCATGGGCGGGGTTGATCGACCTGCCGACCATGGGTTCAACTCCCACTAGCCCCTCCTTAAATTAATACGTAAGGTTCATATATGTGAGGTGTGGGGTGGTAGGGTTGGTGGCCCACCACCTCCTTTTTTATATTTTTTGTTTTTCTTTTATATATAATAATGTAATTCTGAAATTTCTTGAACATTGGCCGAAGAAGTCTTTTTAACAAGTCAAAAATTTCGCCCAGAATCTGGTGGCCGGATTTTGTCCAAATTGTTGCCTCCTTAAACCTACCCAGTTAGCAAAAGTTAACCAAACTTTGACTGCATCTATCTTCCTCATCTAGACTCGAATTGACGAACCGTTCACACCACCGTGATCACGACAACGAGATCTTTAACATGAACCTAGTTTAAGCATAATCCAAACACTTTGATTTTTGAGCTTCCATAAGCCTTCTTTGTCTTGTGTGTGTTCCTGGAGCCACATGGATCAAGACTTCATGTGGAAAATTGATTAGAGGAGGGATGCCTTGGCACTTAGGTAATAGGTTCATGACTTGGATTTCTCTTGTTGATAAATATTCTATAACGAAAAGATTATTGGGTTTTACCATTGTGGGTTTTTCCCTACCCACTGGCCTAATATCTATTGTCTCTTGTCTATTTATATTGTATTTCAATATTTTCTTGATGACCTAACGAATGAAGAAAACAATAAATGGAAAAAAATATAAACATTCACAAGTAATTATCATGATTATAAATTCAATATTACACTTGAATTTCAACATAAACCAAGAGGAGTTTTCAACCACTCACATAGCCCACTTCTCAAACGAAATGTAGTTTTCCAAGTGTCTTATTTGTTGACTTACACATTTTGGTATCCTTGTTTCAGATATAGTTTTATGAATTATTTTTTAAGCTATATATAATCTGATATCATCAACAATAGCCTATTAACAGTCATTGAAACTAATTTAGCTTATCAGACATGTGTTAAGTCCTTTTGCTAATAGAGGGAAACTAAAGACAAAGGGAATTGATTCTTGAGGGTTGTCTTCATGATAACTTATGCTTAATGAACATTCTCCATATCCGTCACTTTTGTGTTAAAATGACAATACATGAGTAGTAAGGTGAAATTTTTAGTTAAAATAATCCCCACCCTTGCAATCATTGCAACTATATGTTCAATTCAACTTATTCCAATATTAATTATTTGTAAAATATTATGTTTTGGAATTGAGATTTATGAAGAAATTATATCTCATGATCCATGATCATCTTATGTAGTAACCTTTAGGCACTTAAAACACTTCTTTCCATTCCTACAAAATATTTTTTTCCCTTTTTAGTGAATCCTCTAAAGATGTATTTACTTTTACTAATTGATTTGATTATTGACTTTACCTCAAGAATAGATCAGACTTCTTAGTTGAGCTAATCAAATTCTTATCTTAGGTAGAACTCACCAAGGATATATTGTAGCTAATTTTGTGATTAATGACATTAAAGGATTTTCAATCCTTTCTCAACTGATACTATTTGTTCTCCTTCTAATGACTCCATTTCTCATGTACATGTGTAGTGTCTTTCAAAAATTACACCACACACATTAAGTGGCACGACATCTACATCCACTTCATGAATCTAGTTTCATGTAACTCAAATCTTCCACATCATAATTGTAACACACACACACACACACACACACACTAGTCTGTGTAGGAAAATATCATCATTGCATGGTTGCCAACTTAATATAGATGCGAACTCAAAACAAGAGCTCTAGCTTAAAAAAATCATGCTTTTGGGTCAAATACACCAAAGTCAACCGCTGAATCAAAATGTGGTGCTACTAGTAGCATCTTTGTTTTTTAGGGGTTTTAAAATTATGACTTGCTTCAAAGTGTAGCCTTGATGAGCAATACCAGTATGGAAAATTGTCCCTCAATCGAGAAGTTGTGATTCTAATAGAACCATTTATTCTGAGTTAAGTTATAATTTAGTTGAAATTGTTGCCATGAATACTTATACCATCGGAAATAAATATAGTAAAATAGTATTCTATTGAAATTTTTGTTACTTGGATATATATAATATATAATATATATATATATATATATATATATAATATATATATATAAATATATGTTTTTTGTAAGATAAATTTCATTAATCAGAATCATATAGTAGCTACAATAGTTTCACATTATATTTCCTACGAGTGGACATCCACTTGGGAAACCAAACCATTGAAAAAATAGTAGGTTATCAGACCAAAAATATATTCTAAGATGTACCCAACATACAAAAAACTAAATGAGTTCAAAGTGTTTAAAGAAGCACCATGAAAGTAGCATACATGGAGAAACATATTGCATGCAAATAGAACTAAAATTACCAATCAACCATACCCTAGCTAGAATATTCAACTAGAGAACTGATAGAACTTTATAGATAAAAAAACTAAGGAGATGTGGAGACATCCACTTCAATGGGATTGATTTGCCTCTTAGTACAGCCACCTTGATCTAGAGTAGGAGTGAGTTGACCTTCAATGTGCTTGAGAGAAGCCCCAATGTTTAGTTGGTGGAGCACCATCTTGTGTAGAATCAACATTATCTCCTCTATATCCTCATTTCTCTCCATATAACCCTTCCAAGAAAAAATTGCATCCTCTAATAAAGATCACTTGTGAGTATATACTAATTTTATTTGCTACTAGTGTGCTTAGGATCAAGAACCCACTTTGTGATGTTCATTAAAGACTCTTAGTCTGAAAAACAAGGCTATTGCATGATAGCTACATCCTAGATTTCTTCTTGAACCTTGGTAAGGACCTAGTCTTCAAATAAATGAGATAATGCCTTTGCCTTGGCATGAACACGAGCACCTCATGTCCCACCTCGACTATCACTTCCATGATAACATCAAACGTGCTTCCTAACCATCATTCCAACCCTAGGTGAATAGGTCAATGAACCAAAATTTTCTATGTACAATAATCCTGAAAATTGGAGCCCATAAAAACTACGAAAATGCATAGTTGACATAGCAAGGTAGATACAATTCACTCATAAACAATGAATATAAAGGAGGCCAATGAATCGTCAACAATCATAGGGGAAACCATCGAAGTCACATCCCATAAGGCTTTAATGTTTGCAGATTCTCATTGAGTTTGAGCACAATGAATAACCCAAGTTGAACTAACCTTGAAAATGATAGAAAATACAATAAATCCACTATTTTCGAATTTTTCCATTGTGTAAGCAACATAGTTTCCTTAAATATTTTTCTCATGTCCCATACTTACCATCTTTGCCATTGAAACCCTATATGCTCCCCAGTTGTGAGATTATGCCAAGGAAAGCAACACGCTACCCACACTTATTTTGTGTGGTGAGGACTGCCTTATAGCCTCCCACCTCATTCACTCTGTGTGACTTGGAAAATTATTTCTTAATATATATATATACTTATTTGTGTGGTGAGGATGCCTTATAGCCTCCCACCTCATTCACTCTATGTGATTGGAAATTATATTCTTAATATATATATACTATATATATATATATATATATATATATATATTATAATATATTTATAATATATATACTATATATATATATATATAATATATATATATATATATATAATATATATTATATATATATATATGAGAAAATAGAATTGGTAAGTAGAAATTTTATGGAATTTTTTTTAATTTTAAATCATAAATTAAGAGAGAGAGAGAGAGAGAGAGAGATATTGAAAAGGAGATAATAATAAAAAAAAAAACAAAATGAAAATAAAATTAAAATAAAAACCTTAACAACTAAGGAAGAAAAAAATAACTTAGAGGAAAAGTAACAAAACTATAATTTATAATTTATAAAATAAATAATTAAAAAAAGAAACAAAAAATAAAATAAAAACATTTGGAAAGATAAGTTTTTAAAAACATAATTGAAAAACAAAAAAACTTTTAATTAAAATATTAAAGGAAGACCACTTAAGATTCTAATTTGAAATGAAAAATACTAAGGCTAAAATAAAATCTAAAAATACATATTAAAAATGTGAATTTCTTTTTCCAAGAAAAGAAATTGACATCTCTTTTAGTCTAAAGACAAGAGTGAAGTTGTTGGTACTAGGCCATCCCACAATGATACTCACTTAAGAGTACCCTTTTTAAGGCTCAAAGCCATTACAACAATAATGTCACAAGACCAGGAGCTCCATGCATTTCATCTTTTAATTCATCAATGAAAAGAATATGGAGCTTATATTTGATTTTCATTTCGTTGAGTTATATTTAGTCTGGGAACATATGCCATGAACCATTCGTTTTATAACTTTCGCCATTGGTGAAGAGAAATAACTCTCCTTAAGTTTAATGCTGCCTACCTCTAACATTTCTTGAGCAATATGTTATCTCTCACTCTTTTGTGCTTGTGGATACCTGTAAGCCTTAATGTTTAGTGGTACACTTCCAGATTTCAAATGAATATCATGGTCATGATCTCGTGTAGGTGGAATACCATTAGGAATTTCTCCAAATACCTTAGAATGATTTTTGCACATTTTTTTGATCCATTGGAGTAGAAAATATAGATGCTTAAACATCTCATGAATACCTAGTGAAACTACACCTTGGTGTCCCTTTATTAGCAATTTTTTCTTACTATAAGAGTTGATCACATTACGAGGTTTCTATTGTATACCTCTTATCTCAATTTCCTTCCCTTCTGATAAAAATCTTATGAGAAATCCTGAAAATTAAGGGTCACTAATCCAAATGATTGTAATGATTCTACTCTATTACAACATCTGCACCACCCATTTGGATTACAATCATTGGAGAAACCAATAAATACTTCCCCATATTTAATGTAATATTATGGCACTTCCTAAAAAACATTATGGTGCCTCTATCTGTAATTATTACTTGAAATTATGGTGCTAGATATATAAAGGAATTAAGAAGTTTTGTAAATTTATAATTGGTGAAGTTATGGCTACTATCTAAGTAAATCAATAGAGTTATTTTTTTCGTTTTGATATATCCATTTATCCTAATGGTTTGTGGAGTACTGATGCCATCCAATGAATGACAAGACATCATTGGAGTAGTCTCTTCTTCCTCTAGGACTTATCAAATTTCCACTTTTTTATCTTCTTCATCTTCACATTATATGCAGAATAATTTCTTCCCACTACATTTATGGCCCTTTATATACTTACTGTCATAGTTAAAAATAGTCGCATTACTCTTATTTCATCCACTTGTTAATGATTCAACGTTGTTAATTTAGGAGAGGAAGCATGATTTTCTCTATAATTATTAGTGACCAATTTCCTAGTGGTCAAATTTTTACTTTCAACATTCCTTACAAGACTGAAGACATGCTATAACGATTTAGGGTCAAAGATATGCAACTCATATTGGATGATTTCCTTTAAAGTTTCTATAATTAAGTCTAACAAATTAAGTTTTTAAATATTCGTCACTGTAAGACTCATCTTTTGGAATTGTTGAATGTGCTCTAGAACTAGACCTTTTTGTTGAAGATTTACTAATTGACTAAAGAATGTACCTATGTAAAATTGGACCAAGATATAACATAATCCTTTCTCCTTTGACAAAGCCAATGATACCATACATGTTAGCCTTGTTGTAAAAGTGTGGATGCAAAATTTACCTATTTTAAGGGTACCAAATGGTGTAGATCAAAGTATTTCTCCATCTAAAATATGCATGTTACATAATCATTACCATTGAAATTCCTCTTATCTATCTTCAAAATATATTAGGTCCTTGGTTCTGACTTGAAGCCTTCATGATGGGGATCTTGGATTGAAAGTTCATGATTATGGATCTGTCATTTAAAATTTGTTCTCTCCAATTGTGATACCACATTCCCCATATGTGGTTGATTCAACAACACCATAGTTCTCCTTATGTTCATGATTTCCTTGTATCTCTGCATCTCTTTTAGGGGGATCTTTTAATATAATGTTTTGTTATTCTTTTATTTCTTCGTTGATGGGATTTTGCATTTCTTCCTTATTTTTATTCATCTTCTTTTCTAATTCTTCCTTATTTCCGTTCATCTTTTTTCTATTCATTTCTAATTTTCATTCACATTCTTTTCCATTCCTCTTTCAAAATTCACCTTTCTAGCATTCTACCATCTTTTTCATTAACTTTCTTCTCTCATTGAAATATCCTAATTTCTAACTCGTCACTTTCTTCACCAATCAAGGATGATCCTTCAGTAGATTTCATTAGTGTAGGAGATTTATTTAGAGGCATGTTGGAAAGTAATAATAGTACTTCTTTTTATCATAAGTTCTAGTCACCCAAAAAGATGGCCTCTTCTAATCATTAGTTAGGTCACTTGTGAGTAACATACCTTAATTTGGATAATATATGAATGGTTGAAGTTTTCTTGACATATGAGTTTGAAATTTAAGCCCTTCTAGACATGAACTTTTGATCTGTAATACTCTAATATGCCCTTTTTACAATTCCACTTGTTTGAATGGAATAATATGTGCCAACTGATTATTATAGTAACTTTCCAAAAATTGTTGATTTGTGTCCTCTTCCCATGAGAAAACCTATATATCATGCCACATGTCTAATTTTTTAAATATAATTAATAAATTTGTACTTGAGGTACCTCAAATATGTCTCCTCAATTCCTTGAAGATTTCATAGTTTGAAAGCCCATAAAAAAATATAGCAAAAATAGCAAGTTGGATTGTTTAAAATTTATTTCGAGACTCTTCATAAATCCTAACTTCCATAGGGTATAACTATGAAATTATATTAAACCAACTTCAAAAAATTGAATAATAATTTCCTCAAGATTTCTCTGTAATATGGTCCAAGTTTCACTATTAGAAACCTTTAGGACTTAATAAATTGTTTTAGGGTTAACATGGGGTTTATATAGGGCTTAAAATAGTTTGTCCCGTCAAATAATTTTTGTACTCAACACTTGACTATATATGGGTGTCTTTGCATGAACAACTTATCTTTGCATGTCACTTCTTCCATTTGATGAGGTACTTTGTAATTGTTTGATTTCTTAGTTGGTTAGTCCCACAGGGGCCTCACTTAATGAACCTCTGACATATCACGTGTGTTCATGGCATATTAAACAATACCATTAATTTGTCTATATATTGGAAAATACCTCTAAAAATCACATTATTTGACCCCCTACCAATACGAACCCAATACACCTTCCCAATTTAAAAGCCCATAATTTCACTAGATATTGTAGGTGTCCATTTTTTCATTAACATTTTTTATAACCCTTTATATTTTTTCATTAACTTTGGGCTCCATTTTTTATACATGCGAATATAAAAGCCCTATACCCCCTATATATACTCTAATATATTATGTCATTTTTTCCTCAATAAATATCCCCCAAGATGAACCCACATTGTATGGTATTGTGCCGCTAGTGAAGCCCCCGTGGTTAGTCCTTATTTCCAAAAAAAAAATATGTTTCCAGTATTATTTCCCCTTCTTTATTAATCTTTGGTAGAATGGTTTGGACTAGGATCTTTGCATTGATTAACTTCTTTAAAAAAGAAACATGGAATATTGGATGTACATGTGAAGATGGAGGAAACTCCAATTTGTAAGCCATACTTCCAATCCTCTACAACACTTTATAGGTCCATAATACCTTAGTGTTAATTTATTGTCCTTATTTTGTTTCTTAAGGGAAATATCTTTAAATGGTTCTAGTTTCACAGATATGCAATCCCCCTTCTCAAATTCCATTCCATTGCAATAATTATTTATTTGTTGTTTCATCCCATTTCGTGCCATAACCATCTTGTCAAGGAAAATTTTAAGGATGGAAAATTTTATTGAAGTTTAAAAACATTGGCAAATCTCGCTAATCCATAATATACAAACTATAAAATGTTTATTGATATATTTATGAAATTATTGAAATTTATAACGATTTTATATATATTATCTATATAATGTCGGCGATTTTTAAGGTAAAATTACTTTATATTCTTAAATTTGGGAGAATCATATTTTATAAAAATTGGAAATCAATGAATCCTTTTTGTGGAAAAATCATGGAAAATTAGCCCCTAAAATTTTCATGCATGTTGTTCTTCAAAAGTTTGAGAACCTATTTTCAATATCGTATGTGGTCCTTTTTTTCTTAAGCCTCTATAGTCCCTTTCAATGGTGATGTGATGGATGGAGGATTATATGCATAATGTTCTGTAAATGGGTTTTCTTTATGAGGAATGGAAGGATGTATTGAACCACCATTCTATTAAGGCATTTGGCCCATTATGCCTATTTATCAAATGAAAATAAACTAAATATCCTTATGGACATGTATTCACAATCTTAGTTCTCCGATTATATTCGGAATGTTAAGATGAGATATGAGCTAATTGAGTATCAAAATAAAAATAAAACTAAAAATAAAAATTAGTCCAAAAAATTCTAATGAAAATTGGATCATTTTGACTTACAATAATATTTGGTATTTCATGTAGCTTTTGGATTATTTTTGTGAATGTTTATTCCACTGTACTTGCTTTAAAAGAATGAGAAAGAGAGAAAAAATGTCCATGCTTTTTCATCTGATTTACCACTACCATAATGACACTCTTTCATTCATATTTGGGTAAAACCTAGAATAAAATACATTGAAACCTCTTCCCTAGGATGACTTGGTATGGATAATAGTTGGAAGAGGCATGTGGTCTTCATTGTCTCTCCCTTATTTTTTTGGAACACCACATATTTTTCGACAAAATTTTGCATATATTTTTTAAGATTTTCCCAAAAGAATATTTTGTGATCCTATGAAATGTATTCAACAACAAAGAATTCCTTACTACAGGAGAAGTGGGTAACTCCAAAAGGACCTCTTGTTTGATTTGAGAATTCTTACATAATTATAAATTATCATGATACCATCAATAAATAAATAAATATTTTTCCACATAACTTTTTCTACATCATCTAGGTCCTCTTGTAGTTGTTGAATGAGCTTACATATCTTCTCATATTTCTTCCATTTTATCCTTACTTATTCCACCTAGTTATATTGTTGAATGGAAATAACACATAGTAAGCCATCTATGTCTTCCTCTTTCCTTGAGAGTGTATCTGCCAAAATATCTTGTTTCCATTTTTGTAGATAATTTCAAAGTCATAACTCAACATATTTGTGACCCTTGGTTTATCTTCTAATCATAGTCTTTTCTCTAAGAAGTACTTTCTACTTTTACTTTGAAGAGTCTTCCTATTTTGTATGAATGTCATTTCTCAATGGCATGTGGTAAGACCAATCTTTAGTTTTCATATATTGGTCTGAGTAATTTATTCGATTTAAGTACATTGATTTCAAAGGAAAGGGGCATTCCTTCTTGCATCAAAATTTCATCACTTCTATGGTTTGAGGCATCATACTTCACAATGAAAGTTTTTGTGAAGTCAGGTTTCACTAAAATGGTAGTTTTACACGTAGCCTCTTTAATTTATTCAAAAGAATTGGTTTCTTCTTTAGTCCAAGAAAATATTTGTTCTTCAGTAATTTTGTTAGGCGTGCTTCTATCTGGTCATAATACTTGATTTGTTTTTGGTAATATCCTATAAATCATAATAATCCTCTAACATTTATTTAAGGTTGTTGGAATTTGTCATTTCCTCATAGCTTGGTGTTGAAGCCTCGAAAATCACTGCAACAATATGGGGGAAAACCACACGGTTGGGGACTTGAATACTGTCCCTTTTCCATTTGGAATAATGGCTCTAACTGGATATAATGGGACTAGTTTCTCAATAAAACTGTGATAGATGGGGTAGAGTGTTTATGAAAAAAAACTAAGTGATAGATGGGGTGGTTTATAAACTATAATAAATGTATATTAATCTATCTATTACCTAGGGTTACTTATGTTTATGTGGTCTAGAATTTTTGTCCTTAGTGCAAGATAATAAAGATTAATCAAACACTTACAGAAATGAAAAGATTTTAAGATAATTATTTTGATTAAATAGTTAATCAAAATAATTGATGTAACACATATCGCAATAAAATAATGTTAAAAAATTACTTATATATGTATTAGAGATGACAATTTTGGCATGTTGAGAAGTGAATTAATACAAAACTACATTAGAAAAGATACATATAATAAACAATATAAAGAGAAATGACTATCAATTCATAAACAAAATAGAAATACAATGGTAAAAGTACCCAATGTATATTACTTTGCTCATGAAAGAAATATTTTTGGTCTAGTCTTTCTCATTAAGATGGTTTCAAAAGTACAAAAGTGAAAGATCCCAAATCCTTGTCTACAAAACTTTAGGACCATGATCTAGTCATTCTACTAAGTCAAACTTCAAAAGTACAATAGTGCAAGCTTCCAAAGTTTTTCTTTATAAAGTTTGGGGACCCTCTCTTTGTAGACATGAAAGGGTTTATATAAGAAAAATAAAGTATAAAAATAGACAATACATGAAAGTTCTGAGGAGGTTAAAACAACTCTCCTTAAAATAAGTGAAAAAAATACAGGAATAGAAGTTGTTGAAGTGACGAGCTCATGAATGCAACTGAGTTTATTTTTACATTTGTTGCTTGAGCTTCTAAAAAACCATCATTGGCTTAACTTCAGGAGGATGACAAGTCGTCAGTGTAGCTGTCCTGTGTACACTACATCTGGAAGCGTAGGAAGCATATGGGTGGATGAGTCAACAACGTAGCGGTGCATTAGCCACTTTCTGTGTGGCTTCATAAGATATTTCCCAATCAAGTTTGGTCAGCTTTTTAATTGCTTCTTCCTTTTCTTTTGAAGTTTCTTGCCATTGCCTTTCCAAGAATTTGATATCAGGAAGATTATCATGATGGCATTGTGAAGGTTATCATTTATAGTTCCAATGATGTTATTGGCAGCATTAGTTGCCCTGGAGACTACTCTTTCTGGCTATTTCAATTGAATGTCCCAACCAGTAAAGAGTATTTCTTTATGAGATTCGTCTATTCTAGGAAGGTTTATTGCTCTGCCTTTTGGTATATCATGCCATGTTATAAATCATGATATTTTATCATCAATTTCATTGAAAGTCACCCTCAGATTGGATGATTTATTCATCAGTGAATCACTTTTACTACATAGTGGATTGATGATAGATAACTTTTGACAAAACATTGCTTGTTTCTTTGATAACGTGGTGTTTAGATCCAATGCTTCATTTATCAAGTTCTCCACTTTAGGATTTTCCTTCAACTGATCAAGTGAAACTTGGAGTTGTTGGATTTGGGAATTGTTAGTAATGGTCTCTGCCTGATATTGGAGCTTTAATTGATCAGAGATCTTATGGAGTTGAGAAAATTATGTCTATACTTGATGTTCAATACTTTGTCTTTCTTCTGCCAATCGTTGCTTTAAGTGTTGAATTCTCTCTTCTTTTTCCCTAACCAGTAGTTGAACCTCTACTGCTCTTTCAATCGTAGCAGATGCATAAGCACTTGCAAACTATGACAACTTTGTCAAATTCTCTGAAGGATCAATCAGTGTATCCTTCCATACTATATCCATTGGTATATCACTAGGAATGACTGCTAATGGTGGTTTTGTTCTTCTCCTTTTTCTTTGTCTTTTCACCACAACCCGATACTTGGGACTGTAAAATACGTCGAGAGGGGGGATTTCTTCCACTTTAAAGACAATTTCAAATGAAGGAAATTCTAGGATGATCTCAATTTCCTCTATAGTGACAACTTTATCAGAATCCCTATCAGTAAATGAACTCTATCTAGTGTTATGGGGTGTGTAGAATGTTTTCTTTACTTCAATATGTTTCGCCCCTTGTTTTACTCTAAGATGCTGATCAAAATATTTCCAGGCTTAATCCAACTAATTATTGAAGGACGTTTTATCATTATGCATTTCTGTGGATTTATCTTCCACTTCAATATCCTTGGAAATCTTTTCTAATTCCTATTCCAAATTCTTCTCTGAACTCTTCTCTGAATTATTTTCTGAACTCTACTCTGAAACTTGCTCTGAACATTTTTATAAGACTTGCTCCGAACCCTGTTCTGAATCTTACTCTTCTTGGGCAGCGGTTGAGGAATCCTCAACAGATCCAAAGGGATGTTTTGTAGTCTTCTTTCTCTATATTCTTGGAATTGTGCTAACCTTTTTGGATTCAGTTCCATTGTATCCAGATGATGCACTTGTGAAAATTCATTGACAGATTCAAATTGGTCAGAATAATCACCATCTTCATGACTAAATTTCCTATTTTTCACTTGGGCAGTAAAATTTTGTGCAACTTTGTTATGATCAAATTGTTTGCCAAGAATGGTAGCAATATTCAAACATATAATACTATAAATTTGAAGCGTAGCATGCTTGAAATCATGTAGAGCATATACACTTTATTGGATAGGAAATGAAGTCCAAAGATATTTCTTGGATTCCTTTAGGGTCTTTTTCAGTCCATCCCCTACATTTTGATATGCAATCTCCCTAGCCAGTAGTTTATTAGGGACATATAATGGGAGAACATGAGGAGGTGCCAGATTACCATAGACTCTAACAGAGGTAAATATCTCTTCTCCAAACCACTTTCCAATTGGTATGAAACCAATTTTGGCTTCTTCAGACAATCTTGGGGCTCTTTTGTCAAAAACAACTTGGTGAATTAGCGACATAACTCCTTGGTAGATTTTATAGAAATGGCTGGAAATTAGATTCCCTCAAGATTTTATGATATATATGGATGGGAGTGGGATCTTGAATGGTCCATTTCCATCCCATGGTTGGGAAATTTGAAGTGAAATAGACCGCATCCATGATATATGCACTCATAAAGAATGGTGGAACTACTCTGATAGTAACATACCGATGTTGCCTAAATTCTCAGATTTCGGAGGCAGTGTTATCTGAAAGGATAGTGCCCCAATCCATTATATAAAATTTGATTTCTGCCTCAATAAGAGGAACCCATTTGACTGAGAACTTAGTTGTATTAGGGTGCTCAAATAGTCTACACATCATAGCTATGATATAAGAATACGGAGCGACGAAAGAAGATGCAGAGTACATCCCTGATTTCTCATGCTTATGGTTGTTTGGGTAGAATCTGCATCATTCTCGCTTGCAAAATTTTCAAGGAAATATTTGTCATACACCTTCTGTGGGTCAAGTATATGGTACATTTTCTTCAAATCTTCAGATGTAAAGGACTTGATGACCATTTTTCTTGAAGTCAAGAATGTCCTATCGGAAATATTGGTGTTCTCAATTATCCATTTTACCATATTGGTATAAAGATTTGGGTCAAGAAATGATCCTGTGAAGAAAAGAGTTGGTGGCTTCTTAGTTGGAGGCTTCAGAAGATGAAGTAGCGTCCGTCGTTTCCACTCTTTGAACTACCTTAGGTCCTTCGCTTTCAAGTAATTTGTACATGGATTTCCACGAGGATGTTCAACTACCTATTATGCATGTAGTGTCTAAGAAAAGCGGGGGCATTTCTGTTACATCAGAAGCAAAAGGTGCAGATTGTGAAGTCTCCATGGATTTATTTCCTTTCTTTGTTTTGGTCATCTTGTTACACTGCTTCTTCTCAGATTTAACCTAAAAATTGGAAATACAGAGGAATGAAGAGAAATAGGTTTGAAATGTGGAAGCGTTTGAGCATACAAGGCTTGAAGCGACGAAAAACATAGTTTACATGCAAACAAATCTGAAATATCTATATACGGGACATCAAATCACCTTGGGGCTTTAAATCATAAATACTGTGGGAAGTCTTTAATAACTAGAATAATAGCTTCACGTGATGATTTATTATCTCATTAATAGATTGTATCACAAAAAAAACCTTTCAAACAGTATCTAGAACTCGTTTCATGTGTTTTCCCGATATGCAATAGCGATATCATTATATCGATTCTTTGGGTATGGAAAGTCCATGATGCAATGATGACAATATCACAATCAGAGTTTTTTGGAGCAGAGAGGAGTGGACATAACCAAATTCCTTTTACGATTGAGAAATCATGAGGAATGATGTGGTATTAGAGTGGGCCCGATTGATGATTTAATAAGCGTGACTTTTCATTTGAGTTATTCATTCTTATGATTCTATTAAAGTCGTTCCTTCTAACATGTAGTTTTATCGCAATAAGAAGATCATAAGTCAAGGGAGTTGTTTGTTGTTTTATGGGTTATGTTAATTGTTATATTGGGTCCGGATGGTTTATCGTATATCGCAATCAGAATGGTCCTCGAGGTTTTTATATATCGTGTTCGTTGTAAATTTGCAATGCGGGTAATTTCTAATATAGAGTAGATTTTTATCAATACCTAAGCCTTTTAAATTTTAAGCATGTTTTGCGATCAAGGTCTATACTTTATCGCATCGCAAATTTTGAAACGATAAAACGGGGAGTTGTTCATTAAGATTCATGAAATGCGATACGTCGAGAGTTCCTTAAGGCAGGCTCCTTTGAGTTGTTCGGACCTAATGAAATTTGGATTTGTTTATTCAAAAAAACATTCAAATTTGTCCTTTTAAAACCCTAAACTATTTTATTTTCCTATGTTTTTAAAAATTTAAAGGGTCCCCATTTATTTATATAATAATTTTCTAAGATACTTATACATGGGGGGGGGGGGGGGTGTTGCATAGCACAGCAATTGACGATTCACTCGAAGAACCAATTATCTCTGATTTAAAATAATGAAATTTCTAAAGCTTTACTAAGTAAAAATAATTCAAGAAAGGAAGACTATTTTCAATTTTTTTAGATAATTAATTTTACCCTGAATATATATATAAAATAAATAAATTTTGACTTAATCGTTATACCTTTTAAATCCTCTTATAGAGGAAAATATTTTTTGTCCATATTAGTATTTAATTGGTTGTAAAGATAAAGTATGGGGCTTTTACAACTTAGCATTTTTAATATACTCATTTTTCATAGGTAGAGCCACTGCTGCCAGCAAGCATTCATAGCCCCGATAGGGTTACCATTTAGCCATCAATGATTTAGAATCCCATCCATTTTAGAGTGCAATATTTAGAGATAATTTCAAAAGTATATGTGTATTTCATTTTTTCTTTTTATTTATTTATTTATTTACTTTTCTTTTGACAATTTTTTGTAATACCTAAAATCCATTGTCCTAGTTTGGTGACCAGAAAGTGACAATGCCATTCACTGGTTGTAATTGAATTGAACAAGTTGGCACGTGATGAGACCCCTTATCTTAAGATTAAAATAATAATAAGCCATTACCCTGGTTTGATATTCAGTGTTGGAAATGTTAGTCTATAATTTCCCTATGATCATGGTAAGTAGGCTCATGATGAGGCCCCTTATATTTTAAGGTTAATATACTTTTGAATCACATTCTAAAAAAGTAAAGTTTATGCATGGGGAGAATCATTCACAAATTAAGAGTTTTGGATGACAATTTTAGAGTTGGAGATGTTTAGCTATAAATAGTCTTTACTTTGTTAAAGATAACCTTTCTTGACTGATAATAGAATAAAATAATTTTATAAAGTTTGAGGCTTTAAAGTATTTACAACTTCAAAGGAAAAAAACTTGAGAGTTTTATGACACTTATCTAATTTTCAATGTTGTGGTCATTTCCTTAAGAATTCCTACTTTCAAAGTGAAAGATCATAAAATTTTTTAAGAAATTTTATTGTAAAGCCAAAAGTAATGTTATTTATCATTATTTTCTAACATAACTAAACATCTAAATGCGATAATGCTACAGTAGAAGATATCATTTTCTAAGATTTTTTTTTTTTCAAAATAATCCCATTGACAGGAAGAGAATCTCTATTTCCTAAAAAATCTTGCAATATGAATGTTGATGGGCCTATTTTTTCAATAATTTGAAATGGTCCAATCCACATTTTTCGGAATTTAGTATGCTTTCCTTTTTCCTCATGTGCCTTGTCCCATTTAAGGATGAGATCTCCAATTTGAAAACATTTTGTCGAAATAGAACGTGCATCAAAAGAAGATTTGACTAGCTGCTGATGGTGAGCATGTGTAAGATTGGACTTTTCTCTTTCTTCTTCTAATTTAAGAATTTGAGATTGTCTTAATTGTAAAGAAGAATAAGGTGTTTCTTTGATAAATTGGACTAGGACTAATGAGGAAAGAGCTAGATTCAAAGGAATGATAGCTTCTTTCCCATATACTAGATTGAAGGGAGAAGTGCCTATTGAGACCTTATGGGTTATTCGATTTGCCCATAGAGAAAATGTCAAAGATTTGTGCCAATTCTTTTGACTTTGATTAACAATTCTTTTAATAATTCATATGAGGTTCTTATTGGTTAATTCTACTAGACCATTTCCTTGGGGGTAGTATTTAGCAGAGTACTTAAGTTTAAACCCCTCTTAAGAGCAAATTCAGTCATATTATTTCTAGAAACATAGGACACATTATCACACATAAGTGAAGTTGGTAAGCTAAACCTTGTAATAATGAACTGATCAATGAATTCAATGATAACATCAGAATTGGCTACCTTTAGTGGAATTGCTTCCACCCACTTAGTAAAATAGTATGTACTTTTAAGGATATAGTTATGTTGCTTTGAAGAATGAGGAAAAATCTCACCTATGATGTCCAGTCCTCATTGTTCAAATTCTTGTTCAATGTTGACCGGTTGTAGAGGTAAGGTTGGCTTTCATTAACTTCCTGTAGCAATCTGGCATATTCCTGCATTTCCTCACATATTCATGGGCATCCTTGAACAAAGTTAGTTAATAGTACCCAGCATGCAAGATCTTATGTGTATTCGTATCTCCTCCAAAATGTCCACCAGCTGGTTCATCGTGGAGTTCCTGCAAAACCTTCCCTGCTTCATACTTTTCTAGGCATCTTAATAATACATAATCATAATTTATTGTGAATAACACATCATCAATGATCTCATATTGATTTTATTTTAATATTAAATCCCTTTTCCTTTTATGATTGAGTTTAGGAAGAGCATATCCATTTTTTAAATAGAAAATGAGATCATCATATTGGGACTCCGAATCATTTATGCTTACCCCAAATATGTGTACAGTACTATTTGAGTCCTCATTTGCTTGTAGGTTGGAAGCTCCTGTAAGCAATCTGAAAAAACCTTGTCCTTTGAAAATTTTTGTTGGTTTAATGTTAATATCATATTCTTGCACAGTTTTTACCCAATTTGCCCTCTTTTCCCCTAATTCCCTTTGCATAAGAAATTGTATCACTGCTAAGAATGGGACTATTATTTTCGTGTGTTCTTTTAGGAGAAAAGGCTTGATGTGCTTTACATATTTAAAAACAGAAAAAGATTGCTTCTCCACCTCTGAATAATTTAGTTTAGCACCTTGAAAATTAGAACTAAAGAAAGGGATGGGTGGTTCAATTTGTTGATCATTAAGTTGTGTTAGAGAAACAACATAAGATGTTTGAGAAGGGACAGTGTACAAGATGAAATGATTAGAAAATTTTGGAGTTGTTAAAGAGGGAGAATTCATAATGGCTTGTTTGATTAAATCAAAAGATTCCTTTTGTTATGTCCCCATTTAAAGATCATTTTTTTCTTAATCATGGTTTGTAATGGTAAAACAATTTGGGAAAAGTCAGGGACAAATTTCTTAACAAAATTTATTCAACCTAGAAAAGACTACATAGATTTTTTATTTTGTGGCAAAAGAATTTCATAAATTTCTTTTATTTTATCAGGATCGATATAGATGCCTTTTTTAGATAGAAGAAACCCTAAAATCTTACCTTCATTTAGAGAAAAATAAGTTTTTTTGGATTTAATGAAATTCTGTCTTATAGTGTTCAAAGATATGTTTCAAGTCATGTAAATGATTGTTTCTCTTCTTGTAATAAACAATTGTGTCATCCAAGTAAACAACAACAATTATTTTATCAAACCCTTGAAAGATATATACATAGCTCTTTGGAAGGTTTCCCCTGTGTTTATTAAACCAAAAGGAATTTTCTAGTAGGCATAGGTCCCCCATTTAGTCCTAAACATAGTCTTTAACCTATCATCTAGGTGGACCAAGATTTGGTTATACCCTAAAAAACCATCAAGAAAAGACATTAGTTTAGAACCAGCTACTAATTGCAGTATTTGTTCCATGGTCGGTAATGGGAAATTGTCCTTCTGGCAAACTTTATTGAGATTTCTAAAATATATACAAATATGAATGTCACCATTCTTTTCCTTGACACGTACTAAGTTTAAAACCCATTTTGAATGCCTAACAGGAAACACAATCTTGGCTTTAAGGAGTTTACTTGGTTCAAACTTGATTTGGCTTTCTAGATTGGGTGAATTTTGCTTAATTTCTATTGTACTGGTTTGTCATTGGATATCATGGGAATAGCGTGTTGTATGATGGAGGTATCATATGTTTTAAGATCGTCGTAGCTGTTGAAAATAATACTGAGAGGGGGGGGGTGAATCAGTATTATCTAGTTCTTTTAACAAATCTTCCTTATTTACACTTTGAATTTTTTTTGCATATCAGTACCATAAAATAATGAGCAAGAAAAACAGACAATCACATCAAAGAACACCAGATATAAGGTGGAAACCCAATGTGGGTGAAAACCACCTGCTGCAATATGTCTCTATCTTCTTTCAAATTAGAAACCCCTTTTACAATGGTCTTGTACTGGTGTAGTCCTTTACCAGTACGCAGGTTGCAACCTGCAAAGAGCTACAACTCTCTCTCGTTTTCCAGTCTCTCCTGGAAGGGAGCTACAACCCCCTACATCTTTTCAAGGACCACTTTTCATAAATTTTTAAACTGGATCCATATACATCAAATGATTATCAAGTACATGTAGACTATACAGTCAGCTGTAATAACCAGATCAATAATAACATAACAGAACCCAGAACACCTTATCAACAGGAAAAATTCTACCAACAGAAGATCTTAACACAGATACGCAGGATTTCTTTTTACTGGCCTGCGTCGCTATGCACTTCACCCTCTGTCTCTCTGCGTATACCCGTAGAGTTCCTTCTGCTGTACTGCGTGTCCACGCAATTCTCCTTTCACTGATCTGCGTACAGTACGCACTCAAATGTACTATCACGCCGCGTACTGCAAGGTAGGCACGCACCCAGAAGAACTAACGCGCCGCGTATTGTCACCACAGGTACGCACCCAAAAACACTGTCGCGCCGCGTACTTAAACAGTGAGCACGCACCTGAAGCACTGACGCATTGCGTACCCACGCACTTCACCTTTGTTGCCACTGCGTACCCACGCACTGCACCTTCACCGCTTCTGTGTACCCACGCACTGCCACTGTTGATCACCTGCGCACCTCTGATTAGGGCCAAAATACAGTCAGATACTCAGATCTGATCTTGCGCTCGAGAAATCACCCTTCACAGATTCGCTTTCAACTTCTCTTCTATAGATCAAACTTTTTAAACCAAGAACCCAATAGATCAGATCTTAAGATATTCAATACTCAAAAGATGCACAAGCCAAATGATCTCCTTAGCTTTATATAGGCATGCTCTTCCTCAAATCAAGGATCATGGGGCTCAATAATAATAATAAAATAAACAATACCACGGGCCAAGACCATGATAACACAATACCGTCGGCTAAATACCATGAGAAACCCCACGTGTGGGTGCTTTACTGCCTTGAAGTGTGTGCACTGGGGTACGCAACCCATGAATCGGTAACCCGCGTATTTGGACGCGGTCCCTGCATGGTATACCTACGGGTATGCACCTTCTGAGCTATTCTCCTGCGTACTTCTTTATTTTCATCAAAAATGAGAGCCATGCCATGGGTGTTGACATCAAGTACAACATATGAAACATATACCAGAACCATAATGCCAACAATCCAACCTCTCTTCAATTTCTTTCTTCATAGGATTCTAGTGGCATGACACCAGACATCCTTTATGCAAATCCCAGTCCTAGAAATGAAACCATTTGTTGGCTTATACGAGCCTGACCCAGGTTCAGAGGTGATTTAGCCAAGCAAATCCCAGTACTACTAGCCCTTTCAGAAATAGTCCATGGAACGCGGAATGAGGTATCACCCGAAGTAGTATTGGAGGTGCTAGAACTAGGTTTCTGCACCCTTGGGATCTCTGATGGGCTTCTGGAGGTCCATTGTCTGACCTATCCCTATGCAGACTTGTGATTCCTTCACAACCTGCGGTGCAACTTCCGCACAGCCCTTCTCGGGGCACGATCTGTATAATACCCAAGTTCCTTCTTAATTAATCAATTACTTAACTTGTGTGTGTAAGATTTATTGTTATTACAACATATTCAGCAATCATATCAGTGTGTGCGATACATAAACTAATACAAACATAAAGAAGATAATGCACAACAAATACATAGAAATAAGAATCAACTTCTCTTTATTAATCTTCAATCCAACTTACATACTCAACACCACCTTGCACACTCAGCTGCAGGGGTCAGTGCACTTAGTTGCAGACTCTACTATGCCTCTCTACACTCATCTGCGGAACCTCTTCCTCTACTATGACCTAATACACTTAGAATCCTACTCTAAGCTCGAACCATTCCTTCACTACTTACTCTATCATCTACTCTCTTTACAACTTACAACCTCACTCTATTTATACAATCCCATCATCCACGAACCATGATAGGCTGACATGACTTTACATTACATTACATTACTTTAGGGCAGACAGCTCTATGACTTAACCTCTACTTTGCACTCCGCGCCTGCAATTAACGGAGTCTTACAAAACCTTTGACCAAAACTTGGGCTTTGAGCCCGAAAACGTGTTTTGGGGGGATTCCATGCCCAACATAGAGTGACACATAGCCAATATGTTCTAGGTGCCAAGGTGTGCCAAAAAGTGCTAGGAAGCGTTAGGGAGAATTAGGGAAACACAAGGGAGCACTAGGTGAAAATAATGCATGCAAATGAGTTATTAAGAGTTTTTGACAGGAAGTTTCAGTGATTTCAAGGTGTGCTAAGGAGGGAGTGAGAAGGTATGCTAGGAAGTGCTAAGGCATTCTACAGCCCAAGGAAACATGACAAGTTGTTCTAGGTGCTAAAGTGTGCCAATGCATGCTAGGGAGAGCTATGGAGTACCATGGAAAAACAAGGGAGCACTAGTGCCAAATGCATGGAAATGAATGAATAAGAGTGCGTGATAGGGATTTCCAGTGAATTCTAGGTGTGCTAAGGATGGAGTGACAAGGTATGCTAGGTAGTTCCAAGGAAGGCTAGAGTGATAAGGCAACATGCCAAGGTGTGCCAATTCCTCCAGTGTGCCAATGTGTGTTAGGGATTGCCATGAGAACACAAGGGAGAACTATTTCAAATTGCATGGAGATGAATAGATAAGAGTGTGCGATAGGGAGTGTTAGCAAGTTCCAATTGTGTCAAGGAGGGAGTGACAAGGGTATATGCTACGTAGTGCCAAGGAATACTAGAGTGTCAGGGCATGTTAAGGAGTGGTAGGTCTAATAGGGAGTGGAAAATCATGCCAAGGAATACAAGGGATGATAATTTGTGCCATGTAGTGCCAATGGATTGTTATACGTGCGATATGTTATGGCATGTGAAGATGTAAACCATGTTGCTTAGTTGTTTTATGGGCACTGTTAGATGTGAGCCTTGACTTGGTAACTTGTTAAGTGGGATGAATTAATATTGGACATGAGAAACCTAAGATGATTTATATTCCATTAGGGTAACAAGGCATAGCCTATTTGTAGTAAATATAACTTGGTAAAGTTGTTGTAGTTGAGGTAGGACTTGGTTGGGTTTCTAACTCGAAAATAAAATAAGGGTAGTTATGAGGGAATGATAATTAAGGAGTGCCATGGCATGCCAAGGAATGAAAAGGCATGATGACATATGCCAGATAGTGTCAATTCATGTCAAGGAGTGTTTGGGAGTGTTAGGGAATCATAAGGGAGAACTAGGTCAAATTGCATGGAAATGAATGAATAAGAGATTATGCCAGGGAGTGTCAATGAATTCTAAGTGTCCCATGGACAAAGTGTGTTAGGAGAATTTCATATTAGGAATCTTGGGAGGAAAGCCTGCGATTGTGATAAGAGGTTGGAAAAAGTAGTTTGAGACAAAGGGAGACTTTGGTCTAGGCACAACACTACTTTTTCAATGACTTGGTTGGGTTCCCAAGTCACAAAAAAACTAAGGTTATCTATGAGGGTATGAAAACTAGGGAGTGCCAAGGTGTGCAGGGAATTTTAGGAAGTGCTAACACATGTTATAAAGTTCCAAGGAATGTCAAGCATGTCAATACATGCCAAGTGCTAGGGCATCCCAAGGGCTAGGGCATGCCAATGTGTGCTAGGTTCTAGGATGTGGTGCCAACACATGCTAGGGATTGGTAGGGAAACACAAGGGAGGACTCATTTCAATTACATGTAAATGAATGAATGTGCGTGTGTGATAGGGACTGTTAACAAGTTATAGGTGTGCTAAGGAGGGAGTGACAACGTATGATAACAAGTGCCAATATACGATAGAATGCTAGGAAATCCTACTAAGATGTGACAAATGCCATGGTGTGCCAATGTGTGCCAAGGAGTGTTAGGGAGTGTTAGGGAAACACAAGGGAGGACTAGGTCATAATGCATGGAAATAAAGGAATAAGAGTGTGGGGCATGGAGTGTTAGTGAGTTCCAAGTTTGTTAAGGAGGAGTTACAAGCCATGCTTGGCAATGTTAAGGAAGGCTAGAGTTCTAGGGTGACATGTGGTCAAGATGTGCCAACGTGTGTAAGGAAGAGTTAGCTGGGAGTATCAGGGAAAGACAAGAGAGAACTATGTCAAAATGAATGGAAATGAACAAATAACAGTTTGTGATTAGAAGTTTCAGTGATTTCTTGGTGTGTTAAGGACGAATTGACAAGGTATGCTAGGCAGTGTTAAGGCATGTTAGAGGCTAGGGTGATATGTTAAGTGTTGGCATTATGATGCATGTGTTGTACTTGATGGCAACCCACTCATAGAAGATCATCTCACTTAGTTATAACTAGATGAATCTTCAAGAAGATATATCAGATGTGACTGAATGCTTGGGGTGCAGGATAGTTCAAAGGAATCAGATGATAGTTCTATGTCTGACAAGTTAGCTTTGCCATCAAGTACAAAGGGGGAGATTGTTGGCATTATGAGACAAGTGTTGTCGTTGATGGAAATCACTAAGATGATAAATTATAGTGCAACAAAGTTATTTTCAAGTTTACGGAATTTTATGCAGAGAAAAGTTTATTTCATGTAGAGAAAAGTTCACGGAATTTTATGTAAAGAAAAGTTTATTTCATGTAGAGAAAAGTTCACAAAATTTTATGCAGAGAAAAGTTTATTTCATGTAGAGAAAAGTTCACAGAATTTTATGTAGAGAAAAGTTTATTTCACGTGGAGAAAAGTTCATGCACTTTCATGGTTGGTTCATGGTATTAGTACGACAGTTTTTGATCCTATGGTTTTGGTCCATGGTATTGCATCCAAAAGTGTTGATATCATGCACTTTCATGGTTGGTTCATGGTATTAGTCTGACAGTTTTTGATCCTATGGTTTTGGTCCATGGTATTGCATCCAAAAGTGTTGATCCCAAGTATTGGGTTCATGGTATTGTGTTATTATGGTTTTGGACCGTGGTATTGTGAAAGGCCTATGACTATAAAATAGGAAGGAGATCATTTGGAAAAGCATCATCTGAATTATTGAATATCTGATAAAGTGCTATATATGGAATACTGTGATTGGGTTGTGGTGCAGATCTGGATCTGAGCTAAAGAGGGATCTCACCGGTTGATGCAGAACAAGATCTAAGGATAGATCAGGATCAAATGGTTTGAAATGAACTATCTCTATATATTTTATTATGCTTATTCTAGATCTTTATACTGACGCTTGTAATGATCTGATCTGGGTATAACTTAAGTTTGAAATCGCTGCAAGTCATGTTTGAATATTTATATATCTGTACTCGGTTGGCTTTGGTGTAAGCGCGTATGTATGCAGGGTGGTTCATTGTAGTAGCGTATACAATTTGAGCTATGATATTTGAAGTCACAAGTGGTTCTATTTGTTGATGGTTTCTAATGACAGTTTAAACGTGTCATTATTATACATATCCTGTTTGGTTGATTGCGTTTAGCTTCAGTATTGATGGATGAGAACTAATATTGGATCAGGATCATAATGACTCATATTTATGTGATCTGATGGACTATATCAGGGTGCTAACACATATATTATCCTTGTATATGTATTGATCTGGTGTTTGGGTGATTCAGAAGATTGATTGATTATGTGCTTCAATGATATTAATGGGTCCAGTATGAAAATTGGATGAAACGTGGCCTTTCAGATTATGTGTTGCGCTTCAAGAGTATCCTGTCTGAAAATGTATGAAACGTGGTACCTGGAGGAGAGAAGATTGAAGGCCGGTGCCTACGTACTAGTATCTTAGCTAGTACAAGAAGTATGGGGGTTGTAGCTCCCTTCTAGGAGAGGTTGGAGAATGAGAGAGGGTTGTAGCTCTCTATAGGTAGAAGCCTACGTACTGGTATAAGACCGCACAAGTACAGTTAAGAAGAAGATTTAGATGACTTGCATCCGGTGGTTTTCTCCCACATTGGGTTTCCACCTTATATCAGGGTGTTCATGTGTGTGGCTTATGTGTGATGATCTGTTCTATTTTACTGCACCTGTTTACTGTTTATATGGTTGATAATGTTCTAATGCACTCATTAAGGATCAACTAACTGAATCATAAGAAGTTGTGGAAGTAGCACATATGAATCTGAATTTGGAAATGAAAATATTTTATTGATGTGATAATACTGATTCACCCCCCCCCCCCCCCCTCTCAGTATTATTTCCAACAAATGGTATCAGAGCAGGTCCTTTTGTAGAAGCTTGATTGCTTGAAGGAGATCCATGGAACAATGGGAAAGAAGCTTAAGAAGAAAGCACATAAGGAGAAGAAGACATGTCAGAAGAACTATGACAGTGGGAGAATTGATTGGGGATTAGGTGTAAGAAGCTCTTCAGATTCAGAATCATTTTAGAATGAAGATGAACTGTCAGGTATGAATTTGCTATCCTCTGATGTTCCAGCTATCTATCCATTTGGAAAAGATGAAAGTGATAGAAAAACAACTAAATTTGCTCTTATGGGTGAACAAGAAGGATATCAAATAGAGGCAGAATTTAAAAGGCTTTCAGACAAAATCAGAGATCAACAAGATCTATTGAACAAAAGGGAATGTGACTTCAAACAAGAAGCTACCAAACAAAAAGCCCAACTAGAAGAAGGAAACAAGGTAAGGAAGTTATTCAAGGACAAATATCAAAAGTTGCAGGATGAAGTAACATCATTAAGAGATGAATTCAATGAAAGAAGCACAACCATCAAGAAACTCAGAGATAGATCCAGTTACTATGAAAGTCTTGAAGCCACGATCTGCACGCTAAAAGAAGTGTTGGCATTATGAGACAAGTGTTGTCCTTGATGGAAAATCGCTCAGATGATAAATTATAGTGCAGCAAAGTTGTTTTCAAGTTCACGGAATTTTATTCAAAGAAAAGTTTACTTCATGTAGAGAAAAGTTCACAGAATTTTATGCAAAGAAAAGTTTATTTCATGTAGAGAAAAGTTCACGGAATTTTATGCAGAGAAAAGTTTATTTGATGTGGAGAAAAGTTCACGCACTTTCATGGTTGGTTCATGGTATTAGTCCCACAGTTTTTGATCCTATGGTTTTGGCCCATGGTATTGGTCCATGATTTGAGGAAGAGCTTGCCTATATAAAGCAAAGGAGATCATTTGGCTTGGTTGCTTTGGGTTGAATATTAAGTCTGAATATTGGGTTATTGTTCAAAAGCTCGATCTATATGAAAGTGAAGTGGAAAGTGAATCTATGAAGGGTGATCTCTCGAGCGCTGCAGCTGTGGAAGTGCGGAGGCACAACAGAAGGCGTAGTGCGGAGACGCCATAGAAGGCACAGTGTGGAGATGCCACAGAGGCGCCACAGAAGGCGTAGTGCGGAGATGCTACAGAGGCGCCACAGAAGGCGCAATGCGGAGATGCCACAGAGGCGCCACAGAAGGCGCAGTGTGGAGGCGCCACAGGAGACGCCACAGAGGCGCCACAGAAGGCGTAGTGCAGAGATACCACAGAGGCGCCACAGAAGGCACAGTGCGGAGACGCCATAGAGGCACCACAGAAGGTACAGTGCGGAGACGCCACAGAGGCACCACATAAGGCGCAGTGCGGAGACGCCACAGAGGCGCCACAGAAGGCACAATGCGGAGGTGCCACAGGAGACGCCACAGAGGCGCCACAGAAGGCACAGAGCGGAGACGCCACAGAGGCGCCACAGAAGGCGCAGTGCGGAGACGCCATAGAGGTGCCACAGAAGGCACAGTGCGGAGGCGCCATAGGAGACGCTAGAGAGGCACCACAGAGGGCGCAGTGCAGAGATGCCATAGAGGTGCCATAGAAGGCGCAGTGCGGAGATGCCACAGAGGCGCCACAGAAGGCGCAGTGCAGAGGCGCCACAGGAGATGCCACAGAGGCGCCACCGAAGGCGCAGTGCGGAGGCACCACAGAAGGCGCAGCTGCGGAGGTGCGCGGCGCCACAGAAGGTGAAGTGCGTAGCGACGCAGGCCAGAGAAAAGGAAATTGTGTATCTGTCTTCAGATCTTTTATTGACTAATTTTTTTTGTTTATAAGGTGTTCTGGGTTTAGTTTACTGTTATTGTGGATCTGGTTATCTGGGTGACTTACTGGTACTTGATGATCACTTGATGTTTATGGATCCAGTTTGAAAATTTATGAAAAGTGGTCCTTGAAAGAAAAGAAGTAGGGGGTTGTAGCTCCCTTCCAGGAGAGACTGGAAAACGAGAGAGAGTTGTAGCTCTCTGCAGGTTGCAGCCTACGTACTGGTAAAGGACTGCACCAGAACAAGACCATTGTAAAAGGAGTTTCTAATTTGAAAGAAGATAGAGACATATTGCAGCAGGTGGTTTTCACCCACATTGGGTTTCCACCTTATATCTGGTGTTCTTTGATGTGATGTCTGCTTTTCTTGTTCATGCTCATTATTTATGGTACTGATATGCAAAAATAATTCAAAGTATAAATAAGGAAGAATTGTTAAAAGGACTAGATAATACTGATTCACCCCCCCTCTTAGTATTATTTCCAACAGTTTTGGGAGTCGTTACAATATGGACATACAATTTCCATATATTATATGGTTTGAAAACTATATTAAAACCAAAATTGGGCTTTAAAACCTTAATAAAGTAAAATTGGGAGTCCATAGGTTTTGAACCCAAAACCTCTCCAACAACAAGTAACTTAATATGCATATGCCAACCATTATGCCAACGACACATTTTATCTTATTCACCCTCACACTTTGTTATAAAACGCCATTCAAATGGTTTAAAGAGAACCATGGAGAATACATGAGAGATGAGGGCATAGGCAAGCCAATGAAGACATGAATCTCAAGAAGATTCTAGGAATATTGTTAGAGAATATGTAAGGAAATATTTTAAAGAATATTCTCTATGAGTAATCTTTGAGGAACCTTTAACATTCCCTAGGGGAAAAATTTGAAGGTGTTAGAAATATATCGAGTTTACACTCATTTGAAACAATTTTTAGCAAGGAACGCAATGGAATGATCAATTTCTTCATCTGAGCAGCCAAATTTTAGTAATCCTGCAGAAGAGAATCTTTGTGGAATGTTTGAGATTCCTAGGGAGACCATATTGACCCAGTAAGAAAGGGGTCAAGTTTGCAGTCATATTTCATGGTTTTTCATAAGGAACATGATGGTGTAGGTAGTTCCTTCATTCAAGTAGCTGATTTCAGGCCGTCCCTAGAATTGGATGTATAATATGATTTTTTTCCATGTCTTCATTTGATTTTTGCTGAGATGATGATTTGCATTTGAGATCCATGTATGCCACGTTGTGAGAGGATATTTGTATGCCATTTTTTGTCATGCTGAAGGATAGCTTTTATGAATGGGAGTTCTTATATAATAGTGTCTTTTGGAGAGACATGCCACTCTAGTTAAGGGAGTTCTTCCTTGTATTGACAAAGAATACGTCATGTACTCATAATTATCTTGCATCATTTAATGAAGCGTTCTCCCCACTCTTGACACCGAGCTAGGAAACATAGCCCACACTGGGTGAACTTTGTTATCAAGTTGTGTGTGTTCTTTGATTTGATGGCTTCCTATATGTTTCCTCTTCTTTAAAAATATGCACGTGTTTTTTCATACTCTTTCACATTCAATTCTAGTAACATCACAAAATTAAAATATATTGGTTAATTATGTTAGTTGAGAGAATTCATATCAATTTTGGTATCAGAGTGGTCTTTTTGCTGATGTGAATTATGAGTGTGAATGTGTTGATGGTGCTGGACTCACCAACATTCACGGGATCTCCTCAATATGAAGTCCCAACTAGACCTCACACCGTTTAGAGTAGGAGTCCCAACAGTGGGTGGTAATGTAATGCCTTGAACACGGAAACGCACAGAGGGAAGTATGATAACTTTGGGTGAGAGAAAGCATGTGACCTCATAAAGAGTCAAGTGCGATGCATGAAGGTTCCAACACATGAAGGGAAAAATAAGTGTGCGCCTTGGAAGCCTGTAATAGTATGCAACTTGAAAGGAACACACGAGAAAAATGACATCAGAAGCTAAGATGAGGAATAGTCCACAAGTTGAAGTGACGTGTTAATTCAACAACATGCATTCAAAAAGAACCATGCAAATGCAAACAAAATAGTTCATAAGCATATGTGTAAGTTAAATAACATACATTGCTAATAAAACAAGAATAGTCCTACTATATTAACAACATATGCATGAAAGAGTAATGGCTCTAATTTTATTATTATAAGTGAAAGCTCCATCTATACACACACCATTGACAACCACTAGCCAAAATAGTGGAACATTACAGTCAGGAACACCTGCTCCTCCAAAGAAGTATATTTGCTTTATGCTATGGAGAAGCCAAGGCTCTTCACAATACTCCCAAGCTCTTTCGAATCCTAAGCCTAGCCAAAATCTTGGCTCCCAAAAGGCTATTACATGAGTTATGAGGTTTTATTTATAAAAAGAGGGGGTTGACTCTTCAACTCCCCCTTTGTGACATTTGGACTACCCTCATGACTCTTCAACTTCTTCACAAAATGACACATTACATTACATGGTGACTCTTCATATTCCAATATTAACACTTGGAATTTCACTTACAACATAATTACAAATAATATCATTTTCCACATGTACCCATATAAGACAAAATAGGGTAGGGACAACCTAACAAGACACAAAATATGAATCTATATTTTGTGGGAAGTCCAACTAGGCAACCTCCACTAGCTACTTCTCGGTCACATATTGGTGCCAAGCTTGGTACTGTATGATGGTGTGCCCAAACTTCTTAATGGTGACTTGCTGCAAGTGAACTCTAGCCTCCATGGCATCAAGGTACATTGTCTTGGAACTTATGTCCAACTCATTCTGAAGCATGAGAAACATTGTCTTGACCTTGACAGGACCACTAATGAACTTCTACATGTTGTGTGTGTTTAGCTCCAATTCTTCCCATCTTAGCTACTCCAAGTACTCTTCAACCTCCTGCCAGACTTGGTTCTTGGGTTTATCTTTGATGAGGGAACCGAATGATGGGATCTGTTGTGTTCTCATCAAGACATCAAAACTACTGTACAATCACACATATGAGGCATGTGTGTTGTCAATGAATGAGGCGAGCTTCTTATTGTTCTAAATCAGCGTTCAAACCTTCGCTTTCTCCAACTCTTCATGTGGCTTCATATTCTTCACTAAGTCAAGCGGGGCCCCTTTGAATCACATTGTCCTCTCCTATACATAGGAAATGGTAGCATGTATGTTTTTTAGAGTTTTAACAAACTCTTTGCTCCGCTTCTAGAGGCAATGCGAATAGGTAATTGCTTTATGCATGGTGACAAATATGTCATAGAGATTTCGCATGGTTTATCCAATTGTTGATACTTCAACAAGTATCACTGTCATCATCTCCCCCAACGATGAAACTTCATTCTATGCTACTGCTTAGAGTTGTTATGCTTCTTGCCTGAACATTTGAGCTTGTTGTTCCTGCATAGGCAAAGCCTTCTTCGACAATGGTGGTAGGATGGTTCTTGATGTCTAACAACACCACACTTTATTTTATGAATATAGGTGATGTGTGATCATCCAAAAAGTTCTTCCTCTGTCCTTGTACAATCCTTTTATGGAACTCATCGAATGATATATTGTACACATCCATGACTGGAGAAATCATCTCCTTTCTCACTCAGGGCTAGCTCTGCTACTTGAGGTGGTGGAGACTGAGGGATGACCTATGGTGCTCTCAACATCAAGTCAACATATTCATGCTGTAACTCTTGTTCCAACTCCATGTCTGTCACTTCAATCAATTTCTCAATCTACTAGCAAGATCCAAATCTTGCATCTGTTCACCTTCTTCCTCAATTGCTGGTTGTTCTGAATCTTCAACCTGTATCAATAATATTTCCTCTATCATCATGGCTTACCTTTGTTCTTATTCTTGCTTCTTATTCTCTTCTCATTCTCTCCTACTCAACTTCTGTTCTTCCTTCAACTTTGTCTCCATCTCTTGTAACTTTAGTTTTGCTTCTTCTAACCTCTGCTTTTCTTTCTTCCTCCTCTCTGCTCTCTTCATCTGTTGCTCCCTCTTTTCTTCCTCTGCCGAAGGTTCCTTTGTGATAATAAGATTTTCCTTCATTTTGCATATTTTCTCTCCCTCTTGACTATCAGAATCTTCCTCTTTCCCTTGTCATGCATGGGATTGCTTCCTTCTATTGTTGTTGTTGTTGCTTCTAGAACTACTGTTTTTGTGGAGTAGTCTTCAAAGTTCTTGATATACTGACTGGCTCATTAAGTTTGGAGGCATTGTAGCGATACCTCCAAGGAACCTCATCTGGCCAATTAAATGCCCTGTTGATCCATAGAAAGTAAACTCTTGTACAATGGTCCTTGCAAATACTGTGGGGATCATACAGATTAACTTCCTTGGTGCTGAACTCAATTTTCAGTATGTCCTTAGCCTCAATATCTACAACTTTTAGGTTCTCGTATAATCTGATCTGTAAAGGAAGAGTGGGCCATGGCGCTTTCTTATTCCTATGTAGTTTTGTGTACAACCTTGTAGTGAGGTGGTATGATATTTCTTGCATGATCATTTTATCAGTGGAATACCTTGGAAAAAATGCGAAGGCTTCTCTCCACCAAACACTCTGATGAAGTTGCCACCTGGTGAGGCATACCAATCTGCAATATCTACTATCACCTCCATTTCTTCTCGAGACATGCAAGGTGGATCTTTCTCAAATATAAGCATGTATAGCGAGATGATAAAGTGGTCAGTTAGCTATGCCATCACTCAATAACTGGATTCTGAAAGCAACTTGCGATAGATGTTTAGAACGGTCTCTCATTATCTCCATGTCCAGTTCGTGCTAGGGAATTGTTTCTATGCACAAATTGCATCCAATAAGTATGTGGGCATATAAAACCTTTCTCACTCATCCTTGGGTAGATTTCAAGCCTTAGCTACATGGGACTTCAATTGTTGAGCCAACATATCTAAATAGTTGGATGACCTACCATCACTTGCCAACTGATCCAGTAAGACTTCCCGCCCTTTAGGAAAGGTTTCCAACCTCTCTTGACCATATATTCTACAAGAGAAGATAATCAAGAAATGGTAAGCCATCCTAAGGGACTTTGTCTTGTAAACAAGGGTGGGTGTTTTCCAAAATTTCGATGGCTCTTTCACGCAATGCTTGACATAGTATCTTATGTTCACATAGCTATGGGTGGCATAGAAGAGTGAGTCCATGCACTTCACCAACTTGGGCAAGTGATACATCTACTGAAAGTTTTCTGCCCTGAAGGTGGCAAGCTTCTGCCTGCTGGCACTGCTCATTGTCATAGTTTATTCATCTGTATATGAGACAATCTAGTTGAGGATGTTCACACACGAGAAGGTGGGGTACCTACATGCAACCTTTTATAGCCCTGAATGCCAGATGCTAAGATAAACCTGTCGGTGCTCTAAATATTACTTAAATTCCTTTGGAAAAGTGTCTTTGATCTGTTTCCATGTCAATGTTGTTCCCTTCTCAATAAAAAACTTAGTATCTACATACATTGGTAAATCAATTGATGTCTGCTCAATTGCTTCCCCAATATTTCTCTTAGTGGTTTTCGTTGATGCATCTCTCTTAGAGGGCATGCTAACTATGATGGTTGGAGAGATACTCAATAACTGTTGTACCTATGGGATAGAGAGGGCACTCATGGTAAGCAAATGACAATTTAAAAGCAAAACAACTTCAAGGCAAGTTTAAGCAGCAAGTTGGGCACTAGATGTGAGGGATTACGTGGTTTTTCTTGATAGGGGCAACTAGATGGCTATAGAAACTGTGCATTGCACAGTCCCAATAACCAAGGTGAAAGCTTGATGACTGGAACTATGCAATGTGTAGTTAATCTTGGGCAAAGGCTAAGCTTGTGGATTGAGCCTCCATATTGCATAGTGCCAGCTGTGCAAAGTGAGATCTAGCTAAGGGAAACCTAGATCTGCCCAAGGGAAGTGTGAAAAACAAGAAAAGCTAAGAGATAGTGTGAATTTGAGTGCATATATGACTAAACGTAGATGCATGCATGTGAATAAAGTGCAGTAAAGATTAAACGGAAGGAAAACAAGGTACGTGAGGAGATTCTCCGCAATGATGATCATTGGTGCAAAAAAGAAAACTAATGCGACACTTGGGAAAGGCAATCTATAACTTGAAAAAACACTTATACAAGTTAAAACAAGTTAAAATTCCAGTAATCATGAAGAGAAAAAAATGAAACAACACTCACACAAGCCAAAAAAGAAAACATGACAGAAAAAGCAGCAAAAGGCGACAAAAAAAAAACTCACCCAGAAAAGTGACGACGATCGGGACAAAGGCTCCCTGATCTCCTCAGGAATGATAGATCTTCAAGATTGAATGTGCAAATGAGCTCTATAAGCATTGATTAAATAGATTTGAACAAATTAGGTTTTATGACGCGTATGCCTAAAATCAAGGAAAAAGCAGCACTTGGTGGAAGTTTCTAAAAATAACGCAAGTGCCTCCTTAAGGATCCTAGAAATAGATCCCTATTTTTTAGGGATGTTTTCTGATTTTTTTTTTTCTTTTTTAATTTTTTCCTTGGTGAAACTTGGCATGCACACTATCAAGAAAGATAATACAGTTATGAGAACCGGGAAAATTTCCAGCTCGGTGCACTGCGCAGTTTCTGAGCTTAGTGGGGTTTGTGCAATTTCTGGGCTACCTCCTCATGGCTATGCATGTCCTGAGTTTAAGGCTCAATGGTAGTTAGGACTATGCAATTCCCAATAGCAAGGCTAGTTTCTCTTAAGAATTATATCGTTTCTGGGGGCAAGCCCATAACTACTGTGGTACCAAGTTAGGAGATCAACTTGTGAGTTAGAAAATCAACTAAGTGAGAAAACACAAGCCAAAATTAAAATATAAGTCTCATTCTAAGTGCGAATACCTAGATTAGTGAAAGGTGAGCTACTATGGTTAAGAAGGAAGGCTCCAAAATTGAAGCATAGGCAAAATTTTGGAGGGTGGTTGTAGCTGCTACAACATTGGTGACACACTAGTAGAACTACAACTCTCTGTATGGAACTTGCCTCATACAAAGCGAGTCTAAATCTTTCAATTGTATTGTTCAATTCTTTGATTATCATAGCCTATTCACTTAGCTTGAGTTAAAGATGCAGTCCCTACCATTCTCTTCATTGAAAACACACATACCAAGCCAAGTCAAACTTAGTTATTTCAATTGGGAATGAGGGGTATATAGATGCACAAATAAAATAGGTTGTCATAGTTTTATTTTCATATATGGTGTTGCTCTGCTGCCAGTAGGCTTGGACAGTACCCTAGTGGAGTCACTTTAGGAACACAAGCATTGCTCTGCTATTAGTGAGAATGGATAGTACCTTGACGAAGTTACTTGTTTTACCTCTCTGCGTAGGAAGCTTTTCTCTTCTTTCACACTTTGTTTCATTTTTTATTTTTTTCAGTTTCATTTGTTGAAATAACTATGCATATGTACTTATTTATTTCATGACGCAGAAGAAGGATCCCAACTTATTAAGAGTAGAAGAGGTTGTCCCTTCTGAGAAGGATATA
The DNA here is from genome assembly GCA_000404065.3 of Pinus taeda. NCBI lineage: Eukaryota > Viridiplantae > Streptophyta > Pinopsida > Pinales > Pinaceae > Pinus > Pinus taeda. The sequence continues at coordinate 30,341 of APFE030956529.1, read as the reverse complement.
TATATATATATATATATATATATATATAGATGCCTCTAACATACTTGTTATGGTTTCCCCCTCTCCTTACTCTACTTGACTTAGTTGACAAGGGTTAACTGAAAAAAGAAGACCAATTAGAGTAGGCGGTACTAGTTAAAATTGCAAGCATCATGATTTCACCATGATTCTCTCTGAACAGAATGAAAGATTCACATAAAGAGAGGGACTAGACAGATAACCAAGTGTTGATAACAATAGAAGCTCATCTTGAACTTCACCCTGCTTGTTTAAGAAGCCAAACAGGGTTTCATGCAAAAACTAACCTAGAGCTCGAAAGGAAAACAAACAAAGGGAATAAGCTAGGTAAAGAAAAATAAAGTAAAGAAAATCAAGAAACAAACAAGAAAATAAAAAATACTCCTACTCCTAACCTAAGCAAAACATGAACTAATTCACATAAAGTGATACTTCCAATGTAGCCATCGACGCATTGGTTGACCCATGTAGGTGGGACCATGTATGTAAAGAAACATATACAAGAAAACCAACAAACAAGAAAGATAAGGAAATGCAAACTAGAATGTTCGAAGCTTGAATGCATCCACAAAAAAAGTAAAAAAGAAAAGTGCATGAAAGGCATTATGTGGGCATACCATGGTTTCCTAACACATTGAGAGTCAAAGATAGGAATTTACACACTTTTGAACTTGAAAAACGAGAAAACATGAAGAAAGAAGAAAATTTCCATTTTGCAACAATGCTTACTACATATGAATCCTCCAATGATTGAGTGATAGGATCATGTGATACAAATAGAGGATGCGAAAATTGTAAGAGATATTAGTTTTTGATGTGAACAATAGAGTGATGAGGAGCGTGGAAAGATTCAACAAATTTCTGATCCAAAGTGGAACTAACCTCAAGTCTACAAGAACCTAACATAACCATAAGCTTGGGCTAAAGTGCCTGGACAACTTGTGGAGGTTCCAATTCATCAGAAGATGAATCATCAAAGACCATCAGCTTAGAAAGATCAACAGTGGAGAAATCAAAATCGTGATCGAATGAATGAATGAAAATATCACGACAACCAATGATCAGAAAGTTCAAGTTCACGAATAGAGGCATCCTCATGATTTGACAAATCATAAAGAGGGCATGTTGAAAATGACAAATTTCACTCTCTATGTTTCCTGAAAGGTAAGATGAGAGATTGAGAGAATCAGGGAAGACATATTTGTCCTCTCCACATTCAAATAAAAAAAACTAACATTCCACGTGTTCTGCGAATGATTGGAAGTAGAAAGATTTGAAAATGAATTTTGACAAGATTGAACAAGAATGAATGAATCATGGAAGATGTAAGGATATTGTGGAAGAGGTGTAGACCGAAGGAGGTCATCCTTCATTGTAGATTGTTGTTCAAACTCCCACACATACTCATTAAAAATGATGTTGAAGGTTGCTTGTTCAACACTAGCTCCATCCAGAGCTTGATCCTTGTGAACATCACAAGAGAGATCTGAGATAGGTGAACACAAAACACCAACATCTGAAGGATCAGAGGGACAAAAGTATGGAGGATGAGAATATAAAACGTTAACACAACCATGGAGTTTACAGTCCAATTATATGCAGAAATTTTGAGTTGGTGGGGTAGGAGGAGATGGTGGTATATCAACAGGTGGATTCCCAACTCTTGCCACCTTGACCTGTGGAGCTAGATCTGTTTGATGAGAAAGGGAAAAAGGGTCACTTGGAACAACAACCTTGTCTGCCTAAGATTTAAGAGCTATAATGCTAAGTTATTTTGGGAGAGGTTCGAAAGATTCTAACTTAGGTGTCTTTTCATAAATGTTAACAAGATATTTAAATCTTCCAATTAAAAATTTCAAATCAACTTCATCTTCAGGAAATTCAAAACAGTAATGAACAAAATGATCATGAAAATCTTGAAGAGATTCATCAGGTGTTTTTTCACAATTTTAAAATTTTGCTATTAAGGGATTTACAATCATAAAGAACGAAAGCATGACATGATTCACCAACAAACTGTTTGAAAGAGTGTATAGATGATGCAAGAAATGTGTGACACCATTTCTTTGTGAACCCTTCAAATGTGAAAGAAAACAACCCACAATAAACATCCTCAGACTGGATGTCATGCCTGTCACAAAACCCAAGAAAAGCAAATGTGTGCCTGAGCAAGGTTATTCAACCCTCACCATTGAAATTAAATTTAGACAAGTCATTTAAAATGATCCCCGACACTTTCAAATTTTTAGAGTTAGAAAAACATGTTGGAGTTATGATTTGGGAAGAAGTCATCAAATGTGTGCAGAAATTCAAGAAAGAATTCAAGATCTTAGATTGTCATCTGACCCTCCTTCTAGCGCTAGAGCTTGTGAGTATTGTGAAGAGCCTTGGCTTCTCCATAGTGTAGATTGAGTATACTTCTTTGGAGGAACATGTTTTCTTGACTGTAATGTACCACTTGGGGCTAGTGGTCATCAATGGTGTATGTATGGATGGAACTTTCACTTATAATTACAAAATAAGAGCCAACACACTTTCATGCATATGTTGTTAAGATAGTAGGACTATTCTTGTTATATTAGCAATGTATGTTATTTATCTTATGCATATTCTTATGAACTATTTTGTTTTCATTTCTACGAATCTTATTGAATGCGTGTTATTGAATTAACTCATCACTTTAACTTGTGGACTATTCCGCATATTAGTTTGTAATGTCATTTCACTCTTGTGTTCCTTTCAAGTTGCATAATATTACAGTCTTCCAAGGGGCACACTTCCTTTTCCCTTCGTGTGTTGGAACCTTCATGCATCACACTTGACTCTCCACAGGGTCACACACATGCTCTCACCAAAAGTTATCATACTTTCCTCTGCGTGTTTCCATGGTCAAGGCATTAAATTACGACCCACTGCTGAGAATCCTACTCTGTACTGTGTGAGATCTAGTTGGGACTTCATATCAGGGAGATCCCCTGAATGTTGGCAGGTCCAGAACTATCAAGAGAATGATAACTAGAGATTGAATGTGAAACATGAAGGAAAATGGAGGATCAAAAGATCTATTCGAGGACCTCCTTGGGATGGCACACATGGTAGTTATAATGTATGCAGATTATGAGGAGAAAATGGAAAAAGATGAATAGGAGAAAGAGAGGGTAAAGGATGATGCTCCATCCCCATATTCAGGTGAATATTCTTATTCTTCATCTTCCTCTCATCATTCAAATGAAAAGAACAACAAAAGCCTTCAAGTGGAGAATGTTGAATTGAAGAGACTTCTACAAGAAGTAAAAGAGGAGAAGCAAAGATTACAACTTAAATTATGAGCCATAGAAGATGCCTTGGAAAAGTTGAAATGCAACAAAGGCTTAGCAAAGGCACCATGACCTACTTCAGAATCAACAATTGAGGTAAACAATGTTGGTATTTATTTAGTTTCATTTTCACATGATGTTATTTCTGTTGGAATCCTTGAGGTACCCATTTCAGGATTGGGGTACACTAAAAGAGAATGCTTGAAGGCAACAAAAGCAAGGGGTTCCTTAGGCAAGAATCCAAGTCATTTCCCTAATCATCGAGGAAAGAGAATAATGGGAACACATCACAATATTCCCATGATAGTGTAGATTGTAGAGGAAGATTTGAGGAAAGCTATCATCGCCAAGATATCACCAGAGACAACAAAGTGAGGTATAAAATGTCTCTGTATGCTAATGTTATTTTTTAATACAGGTAGATTTTTAATGATGAGCATAAACCATGGCATAGAAAACCATGTAGTTTTTTTGGCTTGTATAACCATGTATTTGCCAAGTGTTGGAAAAGAATTACAACAAGAAAGAAGATAAGACGTGAAAGGCCTTATCAAAATCAAGGAAGGAAGAAGGTTAAGTAGGCCTGGAGGAAGATTTTATTTTGTAGTCATTGCAATAGAAGTGGACATAAGAGAGCCACATGTTGAATGTTCCATCCAAAGCAATGTCTCAAGAAGGACAAAGCACCTATGAAGAAACTAGCCTCTGAAGTTGTTCAACAAGCGAATCAACTCCAGAATGATGACCCATTCACTTTTTTGAGCGAGAGATGGTTTTATTAGAGATAGTAGCTTGTCATGGTCACATTTTGTAAATCACATGTGAAATGATTGTAAAAGTGATTATGTGTTTTCCATCACTTATCAATTCAACATGATGATTATTTTGGCATTCTTGTTGATTAATTGGGGTATTGGTTTCTATTATGATTCTGATGTAAAATTGAACAAAGAGTGTGTTATAAACTCTTGGAAAATATGGGGTTTTCTTGGGTCATGTTTGGTATTTTAATTGAACATGTATTTTACAAGATGTACTACAGGTTTGCATAAGAGTACATGTGTCAGTTCAACACTTATGACTGCGAAGAAAAAAGGTGAAGGAGAAGGAAGTGTGGCCTGTTAGGGAACTTGTTCTGTAGACAAGGGAGTACAATAGATTGTTGATAGTGTTCATGCTTTTGGAGGACCAAAAGATCCTCAGTGGGGAGGAATGATCCAAGTGGCTCCAGAAAGGTTCAAAAATAAAAGTCTTCAGATTTTATCTAAACCAAGACTAGAGTGTATATCTCGTTTTCCTGGTTCCAAGGACAAAAATGACACCTCAATCCAAGTTCATATGCAAAAGTTATGCTCAGTTAAAGTTTCAGTCAAACTAGGAAAAAGTCAAAGTCAACATTCTGCCATGTGGCAGGTTGTACAAATGACACATGGCATAAAAGTTAGTAGGCCTAGTGGGACCCACAAAGCTAATGTGGCAAGCCAATTAGCAAACCAGGTGGACCCCCAAGCAAGTGATGTGGCAACACCACATGTCAACACATGACAAGTAGGTGGCATATGATGTGGATCAATGAGAGTCTACCACATGGCCCAATCACATGGTGCCACATGGCACCTAAAATTAGGCCCAAGTGGTTTTGGCATGGTGCAACCTCTATTTTTATCTTATTCTCATGGTTTTGGGAGTCGTTACAATATGGACATACGATTTCCATATTTTATATGGTTTGAAAACTATATTAAAACCAAATTGGGCTTTAAAATCATATTAAAGCAAAATTGGGAGTCCATGGGTTTTGAACCCAAAACCTCTCCAAAAAACAAGTAACTTAATATGACTATACCAACCATTATGCCAACCACACACTTTGTCTTATTCACCCTCACACTTTTTTATAAAATTCCATTCAAATGGTTCAGAGGGAAACACAAAGAATGCGAGAGAGGTGAGGGCACATGCAAGCCAATGAAGACATGAATCTAAAGAAGATTTTAGGAATATTGCTAAAGCATATGTTAGGGAATATTTCTAGAATATTCTCTACAAGGAATATTTAAGGAACCTTTAGGATTCCTTGGGGGAGATTTTTTGAAGGTGTCAGAAATATGTCGAATTTATACTCATTTGAACTAGTTTTCCGCAAGGAACATGATGGAATGATCAATTTCTTCATCTGAGTAGCCAAAATTTAGTCAGCCTACAAAAGAGAATATTTGAGGAATCTTTGAGATTCATGGGAAGACCAGATTTGACTGAGTTAGAAAGGGGTCAAGTTCATAATCATATTTCATGGTTTTTTGGAAGGAACACTATGGTGCAGGAAGTTCCTTCATCCACATAGCTGATTTTCAAGTCATCCTTAGACTTGGAGGTATAAGATGCATTGTTGCCATGTCTTCATTTGATTTTTGTTGAGATCATTTTTCGTATTTGATATCCATGTATGACACGTTGTGAGAGGATCTTTTTATGCCACTTCTTGTCATACTTAAGGATATATTTTATGAGTGAGATTTATTATAGAAGAGCATCTCCATGAGAGACATGCCACTCTGGTTAAGGGATTTATTCCTTGTACTGACAAAGAATACATCATGTACTCATCATCATCCTACAACATTTAATGAAGTGACTTCCCCACTCTTAACATTGGGCTCGAGGACACTACACAATATTCCCATGACGTTGCACATTGTAGAGGAAGAGGTGATGCAAGCTCTCATAACTAGGATTGCACCAGAGACAACAAAGTGAGGTATAAAAAGTCTCAGTATGATAATGTTACTTTTGACTATAGACAAATTGTTAATGATGAGCATAAACCATGACATAGAAAACCATGTAGTTTTTGTGGCTTGTATAAACATGTGGTTACCAAGTGTTGGAAAAGAATAGCAACAAGAAAGAGGACAAGACGTGAAAGGCCTTATCCACATCAAGGAAGGAAGAAGGTTAAGTATCTATGGAGGAAGAATGTTTTTTTCAGTCATTACAATAGAGGTGGACATCAAAGAGCCACATGTTGGAGGCTCCATCCAAAGAAATGCTACAAGAAGGACAAAGCACCTACGAAGGAACCAACCGGTGAAGTTTTTGAACAAGCGAATCAACTCCAGAATGATGACCTATTCACTTTGTTGAGTGAGAGATGGTTTTATTAGAGATAGTAACTTGCCATGGTCGCATTTTTTAAATCACATGTGAAATAATTGTAAAAGTGATGATGTGTGTGCCACCACTTATCAATTCAACATGATAATTATTTTGGAATTTTTGTTGATAGTTGTGGTATTGGTTTCTATTGTGATTATGATGTAAACTTGAACAAATAGTGTTTTATAAACTCTTGGAAAGTATGGGGTTTTCTGGAGTCATGTTTTGTATTTTAATCGAACATTTATTTTGCAATATGTACTATAGGTTTGTATAAGAGTACATGTGTCAGTTCAACACTTATGGCTTTGAAGAACAAAGGAAAAGGAGAAGGAAGTGTGGCATGCTAGGGAACTTGTTGTCTAGTTAAGGGAGTACAATAGATTGCAGATAGTATTCATGCTTTCGGAGGACCAAAAACTCCTTAGTGGGGAGGAATGATCAAGGTGGCTCTAGAAAGGCTCAAAAATCAAAGTCTTAAAATTTTGTTGAAACCAAAGAGAAAATTGTAGAGGTCATCTTCCATATTCCAATGGCACAAACAATACCTCAATCCAAGTTCATATGCAAAATTTATGCTCAGTCAAAGTTTCTGTCAAATTGGGAAAAATTCAAAGTCAAAGTCAACATTTAGCCACATGGCAAGTCATATAAATGACACATGGCATCAAATTCATCATTCCTAGTGGGACCTATAGAGCTAATGTGGCATCCCAGTTAGAAAATTAGGTGGACCCACAAGTAGGTGATGTGGAAGCACGACAAGTCAACACATGGCAAGTAGGTGGCATATGGTGTGGACCAATGAGAGCTTTCCACATGGTCCAATCACATGGTGCCACATGGCACCTCAAATTAGGCCCAAGTGGATTTTTCATGGTCTCCTCCATTTTTATCTTATGGTTTTGGGAGTCATTACAATATGGATATACGATTCCCATATATTATATGGTTTGAAAACTATAGTAAAACCAAAATTGGGCTTTAAAACCATATTAAAGCAAAATTCGGAGTCCATGGGTTTTGAACCCAAAAACACTCCAACAACATGTAACCTAATATGACTATGCCAACCATTATGCCAACCATACACTTTGTCTTATTCATCCTCACATTTTGTTATAAAAAGGAATTCAAATGGTTCAAAGGGAACCATGGAGAATACATGAGAGATGAGGGCACAAACAAGCTAATGAAGACATGAATCTCAAGTATATTGTGGGAATATTGTTAGAGGATATGTTAGGGAATATTTGAAAGAATATTCTCTATGAGTAATCTTTGAGGAATATTTAAGATTCCCTGGGGACAAAATTTTGAAGGTGTTAGAAATATATCGTGTTTATACTCATTCGGACTAGTTTTCCATAAGGAATGTGATGGAATGATCAGTTTATTCATTTGATAAACCAAAATTTAGTCAACCTGTAGAAGATAATCTTTGAGGAATCTTTGAGATTCCTAGGGAGACCATATTTGATTGAGTCAGAAAGGGGTCGATTTTACAATCATATTTCATGGTTTTTCACAAGGAACGCGATGGTGCAAGCAGTTACTTCATCTGAGTAGGAAATTTTTAGGTCGTCCCTAGATTTGGAGGCATAAGATGCATTGTTGTCATGTCTTAATTTGAAATTTTCTGAGATGATGTGTTATGCAACAAGCTCACCAAAAAATATATCAACAACTTAAAAATTATCCTCTTCAAGGGGGAAACCTCCTATACATTACATAAATGAACAATAAATGAAAAGACCTCCTTTGTGTATATATGAGTCTAAAGGGTCACAATATAATCAGAGCCTACATAACAATAATAATGTAAGCACAAAAAAATAACAATAGTGGGCTTCTATGGGGCACCACAATCACAATATGGGGGCTCAGATTTGAATTATGTAAAAAGTGGCTGAATGTACACATACTGCAATTTTTCTAGTAGAAATTTCAGGGTCGAAGGTTGAACCACTGACGTGTGGCATCCCATACAACTTCATTCCTGAACCACTCTATAATCCATTCATCGTGGGAGATTTGGCATAACTCTATATTGTAGAATCCAATGGTTACAATCTTTGTGGATGATAACTTTCAATTTTTCTCTCCACCTTGAATGCCTTCTCCAATGAATCAGGTTCCCAAAGGTGAATCTAATGTTGGATGATAAATTTAAAAGTCCCTTTGAAGACATCAATCCTAAGCTCCTATGAAGAGATGATGTGTTTTGCAATCAACTCACAAAAATATAGATCAATGACTTAAAAAGTATCCTCTTTGAGGGGGGAACCTCCTTTACATTACATAAATGAAAAATTCTTGGATGATACAAATGAGAAGACCTCCTTTGTATATATAGTAGTCTAAGGGGTCACAATATAATCAAAGCCTACATAACAATAATAATGTAAGGGAAAAACAATAACAATAGTGGGTTTCTATGGGGCACCACAATAACAATGTGAGGGCTTAGATTTCAATTATGTAAAAAGTGCATGCAAGTGCATGGACTGTAGTGTTTCTGGTAAAATGTTCAGGGCCAGAGGTGGAAACAGTGACACATGGCATCCCATACAACTTCGTTCTACTAAACCAATCCATAATTAGATCATCCTGGGAGATTTAGCATAAATATATATTGAATAATCCATTGGTTACAATCTTTGGGGACGATAGCTTTCAATTTTTCTTGACACCCTGAATCCATTCTCCAATGAATCAAGTTCCCAAAGGAAAACCTCATGTCTGATGTTATCTTTTAAAATCACTATGAAGACACCAATATTATGCTCCTCTGGAATATCGATTACCCTAATATTCAATTTTTGGAAGTCTTCAATGTGCTCCACCATTCAACTGTTTTGTTTGAGGTTTATTAATTGGCTAAAGGTAGTGTTTCTCTTTGTATATTCATAATGTGCTAACATTTCCTTCGTAAAACTGACCCGGTGAGAATTGGTTTACGAGAACAAAGCCATATATACCATATAACTTGATTAGGTTCTAAATATAGAGATGCAATACATACCGTTTGTGAGGGTTGCACATTCTGTAGATCAAAATATTGCTCCATCTGTAGTATCCATGTTACCTGGATCCTTTATATCAAACTTCCTCATATCTATATTTGGAATGTGGTGGTTCTTAAACCCCACATTGGAGTCTCTAAAATCATAATTCATATTCCTTTTGTGCTCATCATAATTTTCATTCGTTACCTTGTCACCACCTAGAAGCCTTTCTTGCAACAACTTTGTCAATCCTTCCATCTTGACATTCATGATTGCTTCCATGTATGCTTTTAAACCATTCATGTCACCTTTTATTTCTATTTTTAAACCATCCATGTCACCTATTAAGACATCCATGTCCCCTTTGAATCCATCCATATAATCTTTGGTTGCTCTTTATGAGAGCGAAATTTGTTGCACTTGGTCCCGTAATTTTGATATATCATGCTACAATTCCTCCTCTTCATGCGTCATAGGAGAGATTTATGAGGGCTTAATGGGTGTAGAATTATTTTGTTTTGGAGGCATTTTAGAGCCAAATACTAATATCTATTCTTCAATATTCCCTTTGAAACGTTTCAAACTGATTTTTCAAACAAAAGATATGCCAAATTTAAAAATTGCACACCTTTTTCTTGCTTTTTAGGAGTTTGATATTGAAATTGTTGTATCTTTGTAATTTCGGATTTCCAAGGCCTTAAATTTGGCCCTGTGGTAGCCCTATGAATATTCTTTCCAATGCCATAAGTTAGACCAATATTGGAGGAGCTATAAAGACCAGAATGTCAAGTGATGGTTACAAATTGAGGAACTATAAACTGCTCTGGAAAGTGCCATAATATCGAGCTAACCATGGGTGCTACATGTGATCTAGGTGCATATTGGTGGCCACCCTCCAATTCCACTTGGATCCCCACCTTTGTTTCTTTCAGTTTTTCAGTTTCCTTAATTGTAGCACAGTTTACTATTTTTAGTAGCTTCCAGAGCCGTTTTGAGGCCCTAAATGATGTTTTTTTGGCAATCTACAGCCAACGACTTTTATTAAGTCATTTTTTTCGTAGTCCTCGGGAGATATTTCTAATGGGATATCATGCGTGTCAAATGAAGATAAAATGACCAAGTCACGACCTCGGGAAGTTGGCTGCCCAACTAACCCCAACGGTGCCCATAAACTCTTGGGGCTACGTCTCCTCAGGTTAGGATTTTGGTTTTTTAGGGTTTGCCCTTATTGTTCAATAATAAAAAGGGCATTGAGCCTCATTGTAATGTAGTTCAGAGGCATGTAGCCACCACATCGCTTCTCAGAGATAAGCTATCATCACTGAGCTAGTCTCATTTCCATACTATTTGTAAGCATATTTCATTATTTGATATTAATCAAAGGAAGTGTTATTTATGCTATATCTTTGTATTTATGGTTATATATGTAATTTTTTGCATTCCTTTTTAAGTTTAGATTAGTGGTATTAGAGTGGTCTGCTCTTTCTCTGTTTTTATTTGCATGTCCCCAACGAGGTCGGGATATAAGGAGTTAGGTCTTGAACTGGTCGAACCTTTGCAAGACCAGCCTTGCAAAAATCGACAGCCTCCCATGGTGAATGAAAAGAAAGACAAGGGGGTAGGAGATCCTATCAAAATATTGCTTGAAGAAACCCTTGAGCGATAAAGGAACGCAGTGATGGACAAATTTTCCCAGATCCTCCAGTGACTACCCAGGGGTGACACATTTGCTTCCAACAACTACTCTGGAAATGCCACAGCCTTTAAGGTACAAGTTAACTTTGAAATCACCATATTCGACGGTCAAATAGATGCAGACGCCGTAGATAAATGGTTGAATCTGCTAGAAGGATATTTTTCTATTCATGATTTTTCTAGCCGAGAAAAGATTACTTTTTCTCTTCTCAAAGCTGCCCCCCATGTCAAGGACTGTTGGGAAACCTATTTTGAACAGAAATATGAAAGCACGAAATCACTGTTTTCAGCCGCTCCCACTTGGAATTCATTCTAGGATGCCATCAAGGAGCAATGCTATCCTATCAATAACTATGAGGAAAAGTTCATAAAGTGGACCACGCTGTAGCAGGGAAGGGACCAATATGTGTTTGAGTTTACCAATGTTTTTCATACCTTCACACGAGGTTGGGTATCAAGGATTTTGAGAAACATTTGGTACTCAAGTACCACGACTGCCTACATAGATACATCCAGGATGAGATGGAGTTCCTGGACATCTCCTCACTCAGCATGACATACTGATATGTTGTCAAGATCGAGAAGAAGTTTAAACAGAAGTAGCAAGAATTTGGATCCGCAAATCCAAAGCAAGGGAAAGGCTTCCCCAAACCGCAGAACCAAGGACAAAGCCAAGATGATGTGACCTAAGACAACCCATCGAAGCTACAAGAAAATAACACCACCACAAAGTTAAAGAAGGACACAAGAAAGTGGTGTGAGTTCCACAAGGGCCCCACTTACAGCACAAGTGAGTGTCGGGACAAGCAGTCGTTGGTGGCCGAGTTGAAGGCTTTAGAATCAGATGCATGTTCTGACCCTGAGTCAAAACCTGATAAGAGGATTGGAAAAGGGAAGCAGATCATTGATGTGGAGCCCAGTGCCACTATTACCACTACCAAGACCCAGAAGAATGAGCCCAAAGATCCAGAGGAGGGGGTGAGTCTTTTCCACTCACAAATGTGGGTGAAGGATTAGTCACTGTAATTCATTGTTGACAGTGGGAGCCAAAATAACCTCATTTCAGCAGAGGTCATGAAGCGGATGGGACTACTGACCATACCACACTCACAACCGTACAACATCGGGTGGCCACACCAAGGACGAGATCTCCGAGTCTGCTAACAGTGCCGCCTTCCCTACAACATCAAGCCCTTCACAAATGAGGTATTGAGTGATGTTGCACCTCTCGACGTTTGTGATGTATTATTAGGCCAAACATACTTATGGAAGCGACATGCTATGTATGAGTCAAGACCTCACACTGTTATTATTTCTTTGGGTAATTCATTATACAGGATACCGGAGGTAGCCCCACTTACTGCCACCTCTTTGATCTCTGCTAAGAAATGTAGTAAGATCATCTCCCAGACTAGAAAACTCATTTTCTTTCTGGTTCAATCTCAAAGTAAGGGGAAGATCGTAGCCACATCCATGGCCCCCAAGAAGGGTTCCTCCAAGCAGTAGAAGTAGGTGGATATTATCATGAAAGAATACAAGAACATCTTCTCCTCACCCACAAGGGTACTATTGCACTGTCAGGTCAAGCATTCATTCAATCTGATTCTCGGAGCACCTCTACCCAACGGGCTGATATATCATCACTCCATTATGGAAAATTCCAAGTACAAGTAGCAACATGATGAACATCAGGCTACACACAAGTTTCAGGTGGACAACAAAGTCTGGTTGCATCTATGGAAAGAACACCTTACAAAAGCCCATCAGAAGTTCAAACCACTCTGATATGGTCCTTACACCATTACCAAGGTTTTGGGAAACAATGCTTTGGAGCACAACATTCCCCCATTCCTTGGATTACACTGAGTGTTCAATGTGGACCACCCTTGACCATGCTTCCCACCATTATTGGACACATCAGAGATTGCAGAATAGCTCACCAGGGATCAAGTTCAACAAAAGTTTCTCCATCTCATGGAGGTACTCAATGCAATGGGGACCATTGGTTCCTAAGGGGGTATAAATGATCCAGGTGGATATTGGTGGCCACCCACCAATTTCACTTGGACCCCCACCATTGTTTCTTTCATTTTTTAGTTTCCTTAATTGTAGCACAATTTACTATTTTTAGTCGTTTTTCAGGTCCTAAACTTCCAGAGCCATTTTGAGGCCCTAAATGACGTATTTTTGGCAATCTAGTGCCAACAACTTTATTGAAGTCATTTTTTTCATCATATTCCTCGAAGAGAACTTTCCAATGGGATATCATGCGCAACAAACAAAGATAATATGACCAAGTCACGAGCCCGGGAAGTTGGCTGCCCAACTAACCCCAAGGGGACCCATAAACTCTTAGTGTTGCATCTCCTCGAGTTAGGGTTTTGGTTGTTTAGGGTTTTCTCTTATTGTTCAATAATAAAAATTCCCTTGAGCCTCATTGTAATGCAGTTCAGAGGCATGTAGCTACCACATATCTTCTCAGAGATAAGCTTCCATCGCCGAGCTAGTCTCATTTCCATACTATTTGTAAGCATATTTCATTATTTGATACTAATCAAAGGAAGTGTTATTTCTGTCGCATCTCTATATTTATGGTTATATCTATAATTTTTTGGATTCCTATTTAAATTTGGATCAAAATGGGCACAAAAATAACAATAAGGGGGATACACTAACAATAACAATAATGGGGCCACACCAAGTCAAACCAAGTTAGACCAGAATGTCAAGTGATGGTTGTAAATGGAGGAACTATATATTGCTCTAGAAAGTGCCATACTATCAAGCTAACCATGGGGGATACATGGGCACAATAGTAGCAATAAGGAGGATACACTAACAATAAAAATACGGGGGCTACACTAGTATTATAGGGACCTAACATGCCCATCTCCTTCCAAAACGTGTTGTCCTCAATGATTGAGTAGTTCTTGATGTTTCTATATAAAATTCTCATCCCTCCATGTAGAATATTCAATGGGTAAGTTCTTCCACTTAATGAGATACTCTAAAATTGATCGATTCCATAGCTATCGACTTCTTGTTTCCATGAATTCTTCAGGCTCAAATATGATTTTTCCTCCTTCGTCAAGTTTTGGCAACACTGTTTGAACTGGAAGCTTGTCACCGATAACCTTATTTAAGCATCAAACATGGAAAACTGGTTGTACTCGGGATGATGCAGGCAAGTCCAAATTGTATGCCATAATACCAATCTTTTGCAACACCTTATAAGGATCGTATTACTTGGGTGATAATTTATTATCCTTTTTAGCTTTCTTGAGAGACATTTGTTTGTATGGTTGTTGCCGTAAAAATACCCAATCACCTACATCAAGACTTCTTTCACTACGATGATGATATTCCTATTGTTTCATTCGATTTTGCACCATAGTGAGTTTATCCTTTAAGAGTTAGAGAAATTTTTGTTGATGCTCGATGTGATATTACACTGCTTGAACCTTATAATTTTTTCTTAAATATGATGTGATAGATGGTGGATGATATCCATAAAGTGCCATAAATGGGGTCATTTTTGTTGTAGTTGGAAGGAAGTGTTATATCACCATTTAACTAGAGGTAACAACTTGACCCATTGTGTTTGTTTATCAGATACAAAACAACAAAGATATCATTCCAAACATTTGTTCATTATCTCAATTTTCCTATCAGATTGAGGATGATAAGATGAGTTATGAGCTAATTGAGTACCAATACAAGAAAATAATTTTGTCCAAAATTTTCCAGTGAAAATGGGATCTCTGTCACTTACTATAATATTTGTGTTTCCATGAAGCTTTTGAATTGTTTCCATAAATGTAGTAGCAACTGTACTGGATTTAAAAGGATGAGATAATGCACAAAAGTGTGCATACTTGGTAAGTTATCAACTACCACCATGATGACACTCTTTCCTTTAGACTTGAGTAAACCTATGATAAAATCCATTGAGACATCCTCCCAACGTTGACTTGGAATGGATAAAGGTTGTAATAGACCCAATGTTTTAATTGTCTCAACTTTATTTTGTTGGAAAACCAAACATTATGCCACAAACTTCTGAATATCATATTTAAGGTCATCCCAAAAAAATTCTTCTTGGCCCTATGGTAAGTTTTTAAAAATACCGAGTGCCCTCCTAAGGGAGAGGTCTACAATTCCAAAATAATATGTTGTTTGAGTTGGGAATTATTATATCTATATATATATATATAATATATATATATAATATATATATTATAATAATATAATATATATATATATATAGATTATATATATATATATATATATAATATATAATGAATCATTTTTCCAGCTAAATGCATCCGATGTACTGGGGTATTGCTAACAACTTTTGAATATGTGACCACACCTCATCACAATTCTTATGTTCATCCCTTGCTTTAGTTATCGACTCAGGCTGGATAATAGAAATGGCACAAAGAAATACTTCCACATAATCATCCTTTCTTGAGAGTGCATCTGCAACAACATTTGCTTCCCTTTTTTGTAGAAGATTTCAAATTCATAACTTAACATCTTTGTCGTCCAGTTTTGCTACTCTTTTGAAGATAATATTTGTTCCAAAAAGTATATAAGACTATCATGATTTGTTTTTACCTTGAAGTGTCTTCCCATTATGTAAGGTCGTTATTGCTTTAGTGCATGCAATATTTCCAACATTTCCTTCTCATAAATAGGTTTGTGTAAATAATTTCCTTTGATTGTACGACTTTCAAAAGAAATGGGTCTTCCTTCTTGCATCAAAATAACACCAATTCCATTTCCTGGGGCATCACATTCCACAATAAACATTTTTGTGAATTCTAACATAGCTAAGACCGATTCTTGGATCATTTCCTCTTTAGGATGTTCAAAGGCTTTTGTTGCTTCTGGAGTCCAAGAAAATGCATCTTTCTCCAGTAATGTTGTTAGAGGTATTGTTATTCTCCCATAATTATTAACAAAATTGTGATAATACCCTGTCAACCTGAGAAATCCTCGAAGATGCTTTATGGTTGTGGGGATTATCCATTCCTTAATGGATTTAATTTTGTTAGGGTCTACCTTAAAACCCTCATGAGATACAATATTACCCAAATATTCCAACTCCTATACTCCAAAGAAACATTTTGAGGTTTTTGCATATAGTTGTTTCTCTTCTAATAGTTTGAGCACCCTCTCAACATGTTGAACATGATCCTTCCAAGACTTGTTGTAGATTAGTCTATCATCAAAAGGTACTAACTCAAATTTTCTAAGGAAGGGTTTGAAAATGGAATTCATCAAACCTTGAAATCTGGAAGGTGCATTAGTAAGGCCAAAAGGCATGACCAAAAATTCATAATAACCCTCATGAGTTCTGAATGCTATTTTCAAAATTTCTTCAGCCTTTATTCTAATTTGATGATATCCCGAACGAAGATTTAACTTGGTGAAGTAAATTGCTCCATGTAATTCATCCAACAATTCACCAATGACTCGAATGGGAAATATACCTTTAATAGTGAGCTTGTTGAGCTCCCCATAATCCATACACATATGCCATGATTCATCATTCTTGTGCACAATACTACTGGAGCAGAGAAAGAACTTTGACTAGGTTGAATTATACCAACCCCTAGCATTTATGTAACCATACGTTCAATTTCACTCTTTTGGGCATAAGGATATTTATAAAGCTTGATGTTTAGAGGAAAAATTCTTGGAATTAAATGAATAGAATTATCATGATCTTGAATAGGTGGGAGGCCTTTGGGAGTCTCAAACACCTTGGAATGATTATCCAAGGGATTTTGGAGATTTGGAGAAATATATTACTTTGAAGTTCGAACCTCTAGTGAGATAATTGTGAATTAAACCTCGTTGTTCTTTCTTCAAAATCTTTTTCATGCCATTAGAGCTAATTATCTTTCATGTTTTCCCTACGACACCCCTTAATTCAAATTCCTTTCCTTCCCAAAAAAATTTCAACAAAATTTCTTGAAAATTGAAGCTATCATCCCGAAATATTATAACTATTGGATTATTCAATATAGAGTTATGCCAAATCTCCCACAATAACCTGATCTTGGACTAATTCAATAGATTGAAGTTGTACAAGATTCCACGTGTCACTGTTTCAACCTTCGACCCTAAAATTTCTACTAGAAAAGATAGAGTCCCTGCACTTTCAGTGACTTCTTACAGAATTCAAATCAGATGCCTGAAATGAAAGTTATGACAATTTTCCATAGGTCACCTGTTTGAGATTGAATTCTGGAGCCTGCAAAAACCATAACTTCTTTGGACCATATCTCAGAAACTATAGCGAACCAAGGTCTAAAATTCTAGCACAAAGTTCACCAAGATCTCAGCTCCATGTGGTCGCAATTTTAGCTTTTGAAGTTTCATATAAAATGTTTTATGGTGAAAGCTCCACAATGACCTATTTGAAAGTAGTGAAACCCTAGAATCCAAAGCTCTAATACAAAATTTTATGCAACCAACTCACAAAAAGATAGATCAATGACTTAAAAATTATCATCTTTGAGGGGGGAACCTCCTTTACATTGCATAAATGAAAAATTCTTGGATGATACAAATGAAAATATCTCCTTTGTATATATAGGAGTCTAAGGGGTCACAATATAATCAAAGCCTACATAACAATAATAATGTAAGGGAACAACAATAACAATGGTGGGCTTCTATGGCTCACCACAATAACAATAAGGGGGCTACATGGGCACCACAATAACAATAAGGGAGATACACTAACAATAAATATAAGGGGTCTACACTAGTATTATAGGGACCTAACATGATGATTTGCATTTGACATCCATGTATGCTACATTGTGAGAGGATATTTGTATGCCACTTGTTGTCATGTTGAAGGATAACGTTTATGAGTGAGAGTTATTATAGAAGAGAATCTTGTGGAGAGACATGCCACTCTAGTTAAGGGGTTTATTCCTTGTATTAACAAAGAATACATCATGTACTCATCATCATCCTACATCATTTAATGAAGCGACGTCCCCACTCTTCACATGAGCCTCGAGGCGTAGCCCACGTTGGGTGAACTACGTTATCAAGTTGTGTGTGTTATTTGATTTCATGGTTTCCTATATGTTTCCTCTTCTTTAAAAATATGCACATGTGGTTTTTCATATTCTTTCGCATGCAATTATGTTAACATCGTAGAAGTAAAAGATCTTGGTTAATTCTAGTAGTTGAGAGAATTCAAATCATCAGATCTTTTCTTTAAGTTTAAGGTCTCAGTATTTCAAGAAGTATTGATTCATCGCATGGATTACCTTGGCTCCCTCATTTGACCTTGTTATGGATATAGTCTCCTCTATTCTTTGCTCAACTTTACACATTCAAAAATATTTTCAAATCACAATTGTTTCGATTTAGGAGAAGGGTAGTATAAAATTATGAGTTTAAGATAATCAAATTCTTAGTTTTCATATATGGCATTGCTCTGTGGCCAATAGGCCTAGGTAGTAACCCAACGAATTCACTACAAGAACACAAGCACTTCTTCGCTACCAGCAAGCCTGAACAATACACCAACTAAGTTACCTACTTCACCTACCTGTGCAAGAAGCATTTCTCTTCTTTCACCCTTTATTTATTTATTTATAGGACTGCGCTTAGGACCCCTTTATTTCATGGGGTGGAAGAGGGATCCAAAATTATTTAGAGAATAAGAGGTTGTTCCCTTAGAGAAGGTTGCATATACCTATGGTAGTGGTTTGCTCGCTATTAATTTTCCCTTTCCCTTCTTATACTCGATTGGATTGATAAGAAGAATACCATTTAAATACAAGGTTGAGCCAGAATGAAGATTCTAATAAAGATACAGGCTTCGTAGTTTGACCAAAGGATTTCCATCTAGAATGTATCATGTTTTCCATTCAAACATCATCGAATTTAAAGATATGTAAACCCATGATAAAGAAGCAAATAATAGATAAGGCAAGCATTGTTCGTCATCACAATTTCCATTTTCAAGATTTTCCACATTGTCTTTTGAGCTAAGCAAGAGCATTTCCATGCAAAGTCTTATTAAAGAAAAGAAAGACAAGACAAGACAAGGAATAACAAGAAGACAAAACTGAAATAAAGTGGAAGTGAACTGTGATTATACAACAACATGGAAGACAAAAAAATAAAACAAACCAAATGCAAGGACTTGTGCAAAGTAAAATGCAAAGGTCATGCAATACAACTAAGGGACTAAATGCACCTAAACCTACTCCTAACGTAACATGCTAGAAGGTTAGGGCTAAGTGTAATGGAATTTTTGGTGTGGCCACCGTAACAGCTCCAAACCTGCAATCACACATATATCAGAAATTAAAAGAAATATAAAGCATTGTGCAAGAGTAAAGGAAACAATTTGAAAATATTTCACAATGAATTGAAGTTTTCGTGTAAAATAATGTGCCATACTAACTAGATTTAACAAATTTTAAGATTTACCTTGCTTGAAATCAAGATCATACAAACCTTTAAGGTTGCTCATGAAAGTAAATTCATTCTTGTTTTCAATTTTTGCAAACATTAAGAAATATCAAAAATTGTTATTTGCGAAGAAGTTTGCCATGTAATATTTCTCTAACCATTCAACGATTGGATCATTATATCTAGAACAACATATTTGAAAACCATGAAGCTCATGAGAAAATGAATTTTTAATTAACATATCCAAATTGCAAAGATAATCTTTTGAGGGGAATTTGAACTGATCTTGTTTAGAAGCCCTGTCAATATGTTGAGAACCTACAATAACTATCAACTCATGCTTAAGTGCCTCAACTTTCCGACAAGCATCTGAATTGTGAAATGATAAACCATGAATATCATTGGATTCAATAAAATCAATCAATGTAAAATGACTATGACCATACTTGTGACTATAAGATCTTCGATTCTCCATTGGTTTGATTTGTATCTGATTAGATACCATGTGTCGGGAATGGGTCCCCTGGGGTCACTTTTGGGGTTAAAAGCCCAATTTTTGGGGTTGAAGGCCCAAGTTTTGTGTAAAGAATGTAAAGTCTCTGCATTTTGTGGTCACGGAGTGCGAAGATGTAAACAGTTAGAAAGAGTTCCCACCCTTAGTTTAGATAGTTTGTGTCGGCTTGATGAGATCTGCCCTTGGTCGACGGGCCATGGGAATGTATAAAAAGGGAGTCTTAGAAGAGTCTAAGGCAAGTTCTTGGTGGAGTTTAAAGTATGTTTTTGGGCCTACGAGAGCTAAGAGCGAAGAGTATTAGCATAGGAAGAGGCTCTGTAGCTGAGTGCGCATAGGCCTAGGGTAGAAGTCTGCAATTGAGTGTGCGGACCCTGCAGCTATGTGCGCAGGGTAGTCAGAGTCTGTACTGGAAATCTAAACCATCAATAAAGAGAATTATTCTGGAAATATTTGTGTATGAGTTATTTTACTTATGTTATGAATGTTGCGATTATGTTATATTGAACACTGGGTTTATGTTTTAATGCTATTCTGATGCGTGAATCTATATGTTTCCCTTTGTTATATGAATGCAAGAAAAGATAGATGTTTATGCGAAGATAATCATAATTACATGTTAAGATTGTATGAAACTAGGATAATCTAAGCAAATACAGAAGTAAGAGTAATTACAAAGGCACATAAGTGCCTGATCTATCTATTTAGGGTATGCAAATGACGATTAGAGACTTTCGTGGAGGCTTCAAGGAAGAATAAGAGAAGTACATTGATAAACCCTAAAGGGCTTATCAATCTATGTGAAGGAAAAGTGAGGGTATAAAACGACATCACAATCATCTCATGGTGTGGAAACTTGGTTCTTGCATCCCCCCATACTGCTTCGAGTGATACTTTAGTCCGCGCTCCACGGATTGATGCCGAAAGGGCCAATAGTGTAGGAATTTGCTTGGCTACTTAACGTTGAACCTGGGTCAGGGCCCGTTAAGCCAAAAAATGGTTCCGTTGTCAGGACCAAGATCTGCATAATGAGATGTGTGATGTCACATCATTGGAATCCAACTAATAAAGAGATTGAAGACTAGTTGGATAAAACGATCCACGAATTCATGGCACAGGAAAACAGGAACCCATGATTGACGAAAGAGAAGTGGTTGGACAAACATCTGTACACAGAGATACATGAAATCTTCTTTTGTTCCTTCCTGGTTGAATTATATGAGTGGACCGCGAAGTTGGTCGATGACCAAGGAAGGTGGAGGCTTGACGGTCCAATAGTCTAGACCCCGTAGTTAATGCAAAGATTAGAAACCTCTGAAGATAAGATCATGCGCGTTGTCGATCATTGAATTGATTGTATCATAGGAGGATTTGTGATAGAGTTCACGGTCGATACCTCGATCAGTTACAACGAAGCAGAGCACCACTTCTTCAAAGGGTCGCGAGGTAAGTATTTAAAATTGTTAAATACTTGGATTAAGATGCTACTGTGTGAAAAGAGGGTTATGCAGTTACCTTGATATTTGGGGCTACGCGAAGTGGAAGGACTTTCAGGAATGGAGTAAAGAAAGGCGCTGAATATAGCCTGCTAATTGAAACTCCTCTAAGTGACAGTGAGGGAGCAACACAGGCTTCTCTATAGAGCGTTGTTTAGTTAATAATACAGGGGTTCCTGCGAATACATCATCCACCCACCCTACCTCCATCTTCACCTCCACTGCTTACACCCTCGCCCACACCACCGCCACCTCCACCACCATTCAATATGGTGAACTCCGTAAAGCTACCTATGTTCAAGGGCGTGGGAAATGAAGATCCGGACCAATTTTGGTTTGTTGCGAAGGCTGTATGGGAAGCTCAGGGTATCAAATGAAGAAAGAAACATTGGTTAGTGCTTTGCAGGACCGTGCACTAACATGTTACATTAAGTGCTACACTGATAACCGGATGTCTGTGTTGGCAGATATAAAGACTACGCTAAATAAGGAATTTAGTAGACCTAAGTGTCAAGTGAAATCAATTGTGGAATTCAAAGAGATCATGATGAAGCCTGGTGAGACACCCTGGGATTTGAATTAGAGATTGAAGTGTAAGATCCATGAGGCTAACATGAATCTGACTAATGGGCAACATAGTGAATGGTTTGTGGCTTCGCTCCTACCTCATCTAAGGGTTGCGTTATCACAACAGAAGATTGGGACCCAGGTGAAAGCTATGGAAATCGCGGTGAGATTTCTTGAGACACCAATGCAAGATGATAATCTACGGGTTCAACAGATTCATCTATAGTCACAAAATATTTGCCTCGAAATGCAGAGTATGAAGAAAGATAGAACAACTTGGCCCGAGGCACATGAAGAAGTTTGGTGCCTAAAGTGAAAAAGCCAAGGACACGACAAAGATCACTGTCCAGTTTTCGAAAATTATGTTGCAGCAGGGTGACCAATTCCATTGAGACCAAAAGCTATAATACGGCCAAGTACAGGGCCCATGCTATGGTGTGCTATTTGTAGGTAGCTAGGAAACTTGCGACAAATAATTGCCATTTGCTGCAGAAATTCGTACAAACACCGCAACAAATATTTTGCAACTTCTGTCAATCAGTGGGTCATGATGAGTGAAATTGTTGGAGTTACGAATTAATGATGGATAGGACACCTACATATAGGGTGCAGGAAAAAACGTAGCCTCCAGACCAAGGCATTGGAGGCACGTGAGGTGAGTATCAGGGTTGCGGAAAAGGCCGAGGTGGAGGAGGACCTCATAGAGGTCGAGGGAAAATTATTTATTACAATTTTGGAGGACCAAGACACTACACATGAGATTGCCCGAATCTGACATGACTATCATGCTGCTATTATACTCAGTTTGACCATGTGACAGAGGATTGCCTTATATTGTTAGCTAAGATATGCGAGAAGGGGGCACAACCTGAGCATCTGACTCAGAACGTACAGATGATGAGTGTTGAACCTTGCGAGGAAGGCCCTAAGGTAACTATTGTGTTGTGGAGTGGAGCTACTACTGGTGAAGATAAGGGGAAGAAGCCTGAAGAAGGTGAGTGGGTCCGCAAAGCGCCAAAAAAGGATACTGGGTTTGATCTAGAATGCGTAAAAAAAACGTTTATGGAAGCAAAGAAAAGTTTTGCTGAGGCCTCTACCTCAGGGAGTCAGGAGAAGCCAGCTGAAGAAATGGACCCATCCATGATCACCACATTCTTGGAGACCTGCATGAAACTGCTATGTGATAACAAGGCTGTGAATGGACTGCAGGAGCTGATCAATAGGTGCATTGGCAAGGAAAATGCTACTGACAGACCACGCATGGTTAGAAAGCTTGGTAGCATAAGGCAAGAACTAGACGTGTGATGAGACTCACCGCGCAGATAGGAGAATACGAAATGGACCAAGTTATCGTGGACCTAGGATCTGACGCGAATGTTTTGCCGAAATAGACATGGGAGAGAATGGGGAGACCTGTGCTACAATGGTCTCTGATTCAGTTAAGGATGGAAAATCAACAGAAAATCATCCCAATGGGAAGGTTGTAGGGGGTAATAATTGATATTGAAGGCGCGAGCGCACTAGTTGATTTTGAAGTGATAGAAATCGTGGATGACAACAATCCCTACCTCACTGGGATCAATTGGGCTACTGAAATGAATGGGGTGATGAATCTAAAGAAGCGGAAGATGATATTTGAAAAGAAATCTCTCCATGTAGTTGTACCCCTGGACCTTGTAGAAGGACCGTATTATACTGAACCGGTTCGCAATTATGAAAGTGATGATGATTTGGACCAGATTTATAAGATAACGATGTGAGATAAGGATGTATTGCATGGGACCGTGAAAGTTCCTACACGTTAGATTCAGATGAAGAACTAGAGTACTGGAAAAATCGACTGCATGAAGTATCTACACTGCATTGTAATATGATGACCAAGTTGTTGTGCCATGTGTTGGCATTATGATGCATGTGTTGTATTTGATGGCAACCCTCTCATAGAAGATCATCTCACTTGTATACATTTAGAAGATATATCAGATGTGATAGAGTGCATGGGTTACCGGACAGCAAAAAGGGATCAGATAACAGTTCACATGTAAGCTTTGCCATCAAGTCCAAAGGGGGATATTGTTGGCATTATGGCTAAAGTGTTGTCCTTGATGGCAACCCATACAGGTGATGGATCACTGTACAACAGGTCAGTAGCAAAGATTGATGAACAGCTCTCAAATATTGAAGAAAATAAGGAGTACGCAAGCACACCGTACAAAAGGTGCGTACACACAGGCATGTCTTATATAAAGTGCGTACATACCCATAGGATACCCATTCATTGGGTGCGTACCCCCAGTGCACACACTTCAAGGCAGTAAAGCGCCCACACGTGGGGTTTCCTTGGTTTTTAGCCGACGATTTTCTGTTATTATAGTGTCGGCCCGTGGTATTAATCCATTATTTAAGGAAGAGCTTTACTATATAAAGCAAAGGAGATCATTTGGCTTAAGCATGTTTTTGGTTGAATATCTTATGAGGGTAAGATCAGAAGTTCTAGTGATGGGTTATGAGAGATGTCTAGATCTAAATAAAGCAAATCTACTGATGAATTGAGATCTCTTCGGCGCATGTTCAGATCTGTAGATCTGACTGTCTGGGTTGTTCTTGAAGTCTCGAAATTATCTATACCCGGAGGTACGTAGGCACAGAAGGATCTCAGGTGCGCCGATACAGAAGGGTTGCAGGTGCGCCCGTACGTAGGCACAGAAGGGTTTCAGGTGCGGAGGACCACAGGCAGTTCAATGGACTCAGAGCGAGGTACGTAGGCTAGCAGTTGAGCAGAGTGCGTACGTAAGCAGGCGAGCAATTGAGCAGGGTGTGTACTGTAAGTAGGCAAGCAGTTGAGCAGGGTGAGTACTGTAAGCAGGCAAGCAGTTGAGCAGGGTGCTTACGTAAGCAAGCGAGCAGTTGAGCAAGCTGCTTACTTCTCTTGAAATCCATGTTTAT
>APFE030956523.1:0-41985 GCA_000404065.3 Pinus taeda | reverse complement strand
TGACTATTCTGCCGGAAGCTATGCATGTACTTTATGTTGTGTGTTCCTAGCCGAGTTGGGATTGATCCCTTTCAACCTAGAACTCACCTTCACCTTCCTCTCCCTTTGAAGTGTCGGAACCTCTCATACTCATTCCTTGACTCACTACATCAGTAACACCCTTGCTACTGACAGAGTTATCTTACTTTCCTCTGTGCGACATCACGTCAAGGCAATACCTTATGACCCACTTCTGGGATTCCTACACCAAATGGTCTGAGGTCTAACTAGGACTTGTTACCGGGGAGATCCCATTGACATGTTGGCAGGTCCAAAACCGTCAACAGATCCATTTGAAAATAACTGAGGAAATTTATTGCAAAATAAATGTCTGGTCTTGTATTCACCAGGTACATCAAGGGCCCAATCAATTTTCTATAGCAAGTGGAATCCATAGGACTAGATTCTAAAATCCTCAACTTATTTAAGTTTATAATCATAAGAGTCATCATAGGCTTGTTTTCCATCATGCCAAACTTCTAAATAATATTGATCACATATTTTCCTTGACCAAGATATACCTCACTTGGCTTCTACCAAAATTCTAGTCCTAATTAATAACGCATAATCCAAAGATCCTTAATATCAAACTTGGTTGCTAACTATTTCTTGCATTCCTAAATTTGATGCTCTACTCCTGTAACTAGTAGATTATCCACATACAAGAGTATGATAATTGATTCACCTTGTACCATCTTGATGTATAGGTTAGGATTTGTAGAAATTTTGGTAAAACGAACTCTCAATAGGTATGCATCCATTCTTACATGCCAAGCTCTAACTGTTTGGTTTAAGCCATATAGAGCTTTCTTCAACTTGCAAACATGAGTCTCCCTATGATTTATTTCAAATCCTTGAGGCTGCTTGATGTAAACCTCCTCATCAATAGTCCCAGTCATAAATTCTTTCTTAACATCCATTTGGTGAATGTTCCATCCCATAGTAGTAGCCAAAGAAACAATTGATATTTTTGTTGTATATCTAGTTGTAGGAGGAAAGGTTTCTTCGTAATCAGTCCCTTCTTTCTGTGAGAAGCCTCTTGCTACAAACCTTGCTTTATATTTATCAATGCTCCCATCCGCAGTGTGCTTTATCATGTAATTCCATTTTGAAATGACTATAGATTTTTCACTTGGCCTAGGGACAATTTCCCAGACATCGTTCTTCCTGATTGACTTGTATTCTTCCTGCATTGCATTCTTCCACTCTTGATGTTTAGAAAAATATTCATAGGAGGAAGGTTTCGCTTCAATAAGATGTGTCATGCATGCAACATACCTTGAATATCTTTTCTGTCTTTTACTTTCTCTAGAGGTCCCTAATGTTGTATGTCCTTATACTTCTTGAAGAGTAGTCTTCAACCAAGTAGGCCTCTTTCAATTTTCTAGAATAGTTACTTGTTGTGTAGGCTCAAAAGACGTTCAACATTTTCTTGAGTAGATGTATGATCTTAACCATCATTTTCCCTAGAGATATCCTCAAACATAGTTATCTCTTCTTCATCAGAGTCAACTGAAACATCCTTTGATTTCTTGTAAGCTATACTCTCATCAAAGATGACATCCCTACTTACTTCAATTTGACGATCTTCCTTTTTATAGATTTTGTACGCCTTTGATGAAGCACTATACCCAATGGAGATGCCCTTTAAACTGGTAGGATTTAACTTCTCTCTCTTGTCCTTGGGTATATGAATATACACAGGACACCCAAATATTTGAAGATGATCCACGCTTGGGTTCTTTCCTGTAAATGCTTCTTCTGGACTCATGTTGTTGAGAATCCTGTGAGGACTTCAGTTTTGCAAGTAAACAACTATCATACCATTGAAATTGAGGGATATCTTGATCATGCAAAGTGACCCCCTTACATTCTTCAATTTTTCTATTCTTCGTTTCAGCCACATCATTCTGTTTAGGATTATAAGGAATAATAAGCTCCCTCTTAATCCCTGCTTCCTCGCTGAAAGCCATTAGTCCTTAGAGGTGTATTCTCCACCATTATTTGATCTCAGAGTTTTGATCTTTCTCTCGGTTAGATTTTCCACTTCATTCTTGAACTCCTGAAACTTTTCGAATACCTCATTCTTATTATTGAGGAGGTATAACCAAGTTTTCCTTGAGAAGTTATCAATGAAGGTTATAAAATACATATGCCCACCAAGAAACTTAACTACCATAGATAGACATACATATGAATGTATGAGATCTTTAAATCCCTTAGATATGGTATCACTTCTTGCAAATGGCTTCTTTACATTCTTTCCTAAAGCACATCCCTTACAAGTTCCTTCATATTCTTCTTGTGAAAATTTGACCACTGAATTTTTATTGCAACAATTGGAATTAATTCTTCTAATTGTTAATTAA
This sequence comes from Pinus taeda, assembly GCA_000404065.3. Classification (NCBI taxonomy): domain Eukaryota; kingdom Viridiplantae; phylum Streptophyta; class Pinopsida; order Pinales; family Pinaceae; genus Pinus; species Pinus taeda. The sequence continues at coordinate 39,577 of APFE030956523.1, read as the reverse complement.
TTTAGCAGTCTATTGCTATGACAACAACAAATTAATCACATTGAAATCTCCACAAATAAAAACACTATGGAAGATAAACTAGAAACTGAGAAAATACTGGCACACACACACAAATATAACATCGTTATTTTTGGACAAAAGTCCCTGGAAAAACCCAACTTGGGAAAACTGGTGCAACAACAAAGGGTTTTTATTATTAAGCAATAGTGAGAGATTTTGAGAACAAGCTATGGATGCCCGACTGGCAATCCAATCAACAAAATAGATTGGGAAAAATATCTGTGAGGAAAATACCTCAACACCATGTCTGATCCAGCTGTGACAACTGGAAAAACTAGCTATTCGTACACCCTTTGCACAGTACTTGTGCATGCACTAACTTGCTAAGCCCCGAAATTGCTGGAAAAATGATGTCCTGGATGACTCTACCTTAGGAAGGAATCCGCTTGGCCTCCTAGAGAATTTCTGGATGAACTACAACTGAATAACCCTTCCCTTCAACCAAATCGATCTCCCTCTAAAGCTATCTGTGTTGGCTTTGCACATATTCTCTGGGAAATACGACCCTTCCACTGCCAACTCTTAAGAACTAGAAGACTTCCTCCAGACTCACTATCTCTGCCTCTCTCTGTATTTGCTTCCCTTGTCTAGCTCAAACTCTTCTAGTAGAATGTTGCTGCTCTCTGCAAAAATCGAACTGACCAAGGAAATCGATCTGAAGCGTGTTCCTCCATCTGCCCATTGACTTCTTATAATATCAATGTGAGACTGCAATGGCCAAGATTAAATCTTAATCAATGGCTAATATTATTTCCTAGTCAATCCATGTGAGTTTCTAGATAAATCTCACCTTCCTTAATTAATTATTTTCCCTAAATTAGAATTAGGAAAAAATTAACTACTGATTAATTAACTTAATTAAAGAACTTCTAGGTGGATTTTCCTAAAATATTTTCTAGGTTATGGAGTCCTAGTGTTTCTTAGCCTCCCTGACAACTGTCAAGACTAGAACACCATCCTATGCTACAAAAATTAACACTCCCTCTTAGCGAGGAACGTGTTCGAGCGTTGAACTGGTCCAACACCATGTCTCTGCATCATCCTCCCATACACGCTGATGATATCTAGCCATTATGATTTCCTACCACTGCTCACCAACCACTACACAAATTTGATGTTGCATTTGTTGTTGTTGACACTAATATATTGCTAGCAACTCACTGCAACTCCCTCTCAACCATTTTTGTTGCTACTGCAACTGAGAAGCATATGAAATTCTAAATCAACCGTGTCTCTATGTTGCAGATGTCTCCTGAGAATTTGAATGCTACTAGCCTTTGTCAATGCGGGCTCGTAAACACGAGTTGTATTGCACTTTCTATATTCAATTCTTCGTTAGAGCTTTAATGTTTCCTTTATAATGATCAACTAAGTAATGGAACACACAAATGCTTGTAAACACACAACTCAAAAGGAAATCAATCCATCTTGCTAACACAGGCAGAATCAATAATCAAATTCAACCTAAAGACTTTGAAATATCTATAAACTTAACCTATTCTGTTCTTGAACTGAAATCTGGACTCAAATGAGGACTTAACTCTTTACCATAGATTCGACTTTTACAGACTATGAAAGTGAATTCCTAATCAAACAGACTCCACACATCAACTCGATATTCGAAATCCAAACCCTACTTTTTGGTGTTTACAATTTACACTTGAAAGAATTAAAAGATATAATCTACTTGCAATGGTAATTCAATTTTAAACTAAGCAATCAATATTGAATTCAATAATTGGTCTTTGATTCAAACCATAGAATGAGAAAGGCTTCACATTAATTCCACTGTCTCGACAACAAGTAAAAGATCTGTATGTTATGAGGTAATTTGAATGCTTTGTCTCATATACTCAACCAAGCAACTTGATATCTCACACTTAACTAATCTACATACATATTACCTAATTTGTAATAACCTTAGGAACAAGCTCAAATATCAAACCCTAATTCTGTCTTCAAGAATGAAAAGAAAATAAGACAACTATAAATTGCTATAGAACACACAAAACTGTACTCGAGAAGCTATCCTACAGTTGCATAAATCTCAAACTAAACTCAAGCAAACCTACTTAGGCTCTCAACAAACCAACACTCTATCCTCTTAATGAAAGAAATAGATCACACAATTGATTGCAATCTTACTTCAAAATATAATCAAACACACATTATACTAAGGCAATGTTGATGGAAATTATCTCAGGCTGGAAACTACAATTTCAACCAACAATATCAAATTCTAGGTTACAGTACTACACTCAAGCACTCAAAACAAAACAAAGGAAATCAAACTATAAGGTGAATCACTCACTTGGACTTCAAAATCAATCTAAAAACTTGATCAAGAAGCTAAGAATCTATTGAGAAATAAGACTAGATCAAACTATGATGAGTTAAGCTATTCTAATCAATCAATCTAGAAAGAAACACTCCTATGGCACACGCATTCATGAAAATAATTTTATAAGAAAACCAATCGATTTGATAATGGAAAGAAACAAGCAATGCGATTCTATTCGGAATTAGCTGAAATCCACTCAATGCATATTACCAATCCAGCTTCCTAATCCATACAACAAAACCCACACCATATCAATCCTTACTACTCAATGAATTATATCGACTTTGGCATTCGAGGGTTCGTTCTACGTTTTCAACAGAGGGGCCAGCTCACCACAAGCATTCGATTTACAATGTGATTTAAACAAGTTTTATATGACTGCAACAACACAGTCAGGATGATATAACTTGTTGCTTTGGGGAATAGAGCATGACTCTGTTTTAAAGGTAGGAGCGCCAATCTCTGGGATGCACATAAGAACCACACATTCAAATCTGAAAATGCATGTAAAGGTCAACACACTAAAATCGTTCCAAATTCAATAAAAGCCTCCACACGACATATAAACGATTAATATACAAACCAAAGACAAATGATAAACAACTATAACTAACACATGACTATGTTCCTATGAAATGATACAGAGCTAATCCCAAATGGTGGTGGGCCCGACCACACCTGGGAAGCTTACTTACTTACAGAAAATGGAAAGATTTAGCACAACTAATTCATGAACTCACAACAAACCATCCAATGAATTGATTTGAACTTAATACATAGGCATCATAACAGTCTTTCAATTAAAAATAATATGTCTGGAGATAACACTTCAAAGTTACAAATGACAGTATTCTCTTTTTCTCGCTCCCTTCCGAGTTATTACAGATCAACCTTTATAGGCATTGACTTCAGTTAAAAACAACCTGGACCATACATAGAAAATTCAACAGCTTGGCTAAATCTATATTCTAGATTAGATTGTTGGAACGACTTGTTCGATTTAGCATAACAAATCCTCAACTAACCCCAATATTGGTACCAGCTAACTTCAGTGAGGATAGTGAAGATCTTTATCATGGCAGAGATTGAACTTGTTCGATCACAACTATAGGTGGCTCGATCATCTAGAAGCATGTGGCCTATTCATCCTTTGTATTGTTGAGTACCGATCCTGAAATGGTGTTGAGTACAGAAGTGGCGGAACATGGTTCATGGAAAAGCACTCTCCTGATCTCATCCTGTTGAGCTACTGAAATATTCATACTCAATCATATCGATTAGTTAGCTCATTGGTAACAACTTAAATTCACTTAAACTTAACCAATAAACAACAAAATGACAGAATGAAATGCTTTACCTAATAGTAGGATTTTGATAGTTTTTAGAGCAATAAAAGTGATAGGAGAGTAGGTATAGGAGTACAAAAAGGACAAAAACGGAGGTGGAAAATAGTGGAAGTGGGGAAAAAGGGGCACCAATAGGAACCTTTTTCTTTCCTCTACGTGAAGGAATGTAATCGGGCAGTTTAGAAATGGGGTCAGACCCCTCCACATTAATGTCCTCCACCCCCTCCATATCATGTCGTTTGCACCCACATGGAGTTCTTCAACATCGGCTTCAGGCTCTAGGTCAATCACCTTACCCTTCTCCTGTGTAGTGGGCTTTCGCATCTGTGGGTGCTTTCTGGGTGATGCACACACTGGTTGTTGTGATTTATGCTTATCCTTATTTGATTTTGGACCCTCCTTGGTTGGCATAGGCCTCAACCTGGGTGTCCTTGGTGATTTAGGCACTTTTGTCAGTACTTCGATGCTTTCAACCTTCAGGGCAGCTCCCTCAGCTGCCATTACTACCTCTGGGGTAGTTCCTTCAGCTGTCATTGCTTCTCATGCACTCACAGTTTTTGAGGGCGTCGACATAATGCTACACAACAACACCCACATCTCTGTTTGCAACTTCTCAAACACTGAACTTGCTATCAGGGCTTCAAAGATCTTGGGGTTCATACGTGCCTCAGAGCTTAATACCTCAATTCTAAAAATGCCAAGTGTTTTTCACTAGGCAACCACCTGTAATTTATAAGCATTTTAGAATTCAAATCCGACCGTTCCCCCCATAACTCATTCATAAATGTTGGATTGGCGGCAGATTATCATAGATCTTGCCCTTAAATTCTGACTTAAATTACTGCCCCCCGCTCCATTTTTCCATTTTTCCACTGTCAAGTCATGAACAGTGACCATAATGGTCACTTTCCGAGTGCCCTACACAGTCCCTTCTTGGATAGGACAACTCCCCACACATTTCTACTGACACTGCGACATTCCTTCATTCTGTGCAGTTCCCCAATCGTGTAGCTCCCTAACTCGGGCAGTGTAGTTTATAGTCCTGCGCCTCCTTTCAGCTGCCTAGAGTGCTAAGGCTGTGCTTCCATCATGTATTCATCTAGATGGATTGCCGATGTATGGCTTCAATCGGCTGCCATTCACCCGTCTTGGGAATGGTTCTCCATTCAATTTTACCAACTGAACTGCTCCACCATCAGTAATCTCCTTGATGACATAGGGCCCCAGCCAATGCATCCTAAATTTCCCTGGAAACTTATCAAACTTGCTGTCATATAACAAAACCAAATCATTTATCTTGAAGGTGTGTAGTTTGATGTGTCGATTGTGCCATGCCTTTTCGCGCTCCTTTTGAACTTGTTGATGAAATCCTGCAAGAAAGATATCCTTCTTAAGTTTCGTTAGTTGCGCCAGCCTCTCTTCCAGGGCTCTGCGATCCACCATTGATGTGAATGTCACTATGCGCAGACTAGGTACAATGTACTCCATTGGAATCACAACTTCCATGCCATAAACCAGTCTGGATGATGTTTGTCCAGTCAGCTTCTTGCAAGTCATCCTGTAAGCCCATAGCACCGCGGGCACACAAACATCCCAGTCATTTCTTTGAGCATTACAAATATTTGTGAACATGTTCTCCAGTATTTTATAAATGCTTCTATCATTCCATTAGCTTGCAGGTGATATGGCGTGCTCTTCTAGTGGTAAACCTGAAATTCCTTTGTCATCGCGTTGATCGTCTCATTGAGAAAGTGTGTACCGTGATCAATCATTAGAATTTTTGGACAACCAAACCGTGTCAGTACATACTCAAAGATAAATTTGGCTATTGTCACGCTTGTACAGTCCTTCACAGGCTACACCTACGACCATCTGGTTAAGTACTCCATCGTGGTGATGATATATCGTGCACCCATCTTCTTCCCTGGAGGCTGAATTGGTCCTACAAAGTCAATTGCCCACTTATCGAAGGGTTGTAGTGATATTTGTAGATTCAGCGGAAGCTCATTCCTGTGCGAGGATCTTCCCGCCGTTTGTCATGCGTCGCATGCCCTACAATATGATTTTGAATCCATATGCAAGGTTGGCCACCATAACCCAGCGCGTAGAATCTTCTACATTGTTGCTTTTCTTGCATAATGACCTCCCGCGGCTCCGTCATGAGCCTCAACAAGGATGTTGTTTCGTTCAAACTCTGGCACATAATGTCACAATATTTCATCTAATCCCATTTTGTACAAGTGCCCTGCAATGACAGAAAAGTCTGTCGTGCGCACTACCAGTTCCTTCTCCTGTTGACTTGTATAACTGTCTGGAGTCGTTCCTATCATTAGGAAGTGGATAATATCTTCAAAGTGACTGTCCGTGATGCACACTGTAAAGAGTTGTGCATCAGGTAGCCCCTCCTTCGAATTAGTAGGTTCCTCTCCCATTTCGATGGACGATAGATGATCTGGTTCAACATTCAAGCGTCCTGGTTTCACAATAACTTCAAAATCATACTCCTAGAACAAAAACAACCACTTGCATATATTCCCCCTTAGCACAGGCTTGTTAACCAGGTATTTCAACGCAGAATAATCTATATACATCTTAAAGTGTCCACCCAACAAATAGTGCCTGAACTTCTGGAGTGCGTACACCATAACTAATCCTTCGTGCTCTACTGTGGAATAATTTTTCTTCGCTTTGGACAACTTCCTACTTGTGAACGCTATAGGATGGTCCAATTCCCCTTCACCAGCTTGTGTCAATACTACTCCCAACGGAATACATGATGCATCCACTTGCACATGAAATTCATTCTTCCAATCCAGGAAGACCAGGATCGGCACGGTGACCATCTTCTCCTTCAACGCATCCAAGCTCTTCTGGAATTCTTCATTCCAATAGAATGTAACATCCTTTTTGAACAATTTTTCCATTGGCACGGTAATCTGGGCATAGTTCTTGATGAATTTTCTATAGTATCATGTATGCCCCAGTGTTGCATGCAGCTGTTTCACACTCCTTGGCGCCTCCAAATTGATTATGACTGTGATCTTAGCTGGGTCTACCATCAAGCCTTGTCTTCATACCACATGGTCCAGCGAGATCCCAAAAGGGACACAAAACAAACATTTCTTCAGATTGAGCATGATATGGTACCTCCAACATGTATCTAGCATCAAGTGCAGACTTGCCACATGGCACTTCACTAGTCTGAACACTATCCAATCATCAAAGTATACTTCCAGAAATTTATGAATAAAATCCTTGAACACCGGGATGACTACACGCGAAAAGATCGCTAGCACGTTCTTCAGCCCAAAAGGCATCACCATATACTGGAAGTATCCCCATTTAGTCGCGAAGTTCGTCTTACTTCTATCCTCTGGTGCGATCTTGATTTGATGTTACCCCAGAGAACCCATCAATGAACGAATACACTTCTTGGCCACCAACATTATCCAGGACCTCATCGGTGAATGGGGTTGGGAAGGGATCATGCACGCAGGCATCATTCAACTTCCTAAGATCTACGCATATCCTTATTTCTTCCTTATGCTTCTTTTCTAGAACCACTATTGTGCTTACCCAATCAGATTCTTCCACTGGTTCAATAATACCCACCCCAAGAATCTTATCTAACTCAATGTGAACCCTTTCCTTATACTTTGGATTGAGGCAGTAAGGTCTTTGTTTCATAGGTTTTGCATCTAGTTTTAGGGTGATCTTCATGACACTCAGGTCTCCTATTATTCCTTTCAGATCAAAAAACTTCATGGGGAACAAGTCCTGATATTCACGGAGCAGTTCGACAACCTTATCTACTGTCGCGTCATCCCAATAGTTCCTAGTCTTTGCAAACTTTGGCTCTGCGTCCGTGCCATTATTCACATATCTAGTTTTGAGCGACTCTATTATGTTGGGGTTCTCTAGTTGTGGTCCTTCAACTCCGTGGTGACCTTCAGTCTCAGAGATATTAATCTTTCTCGGGTCTTCATCTTCTTCTTCCGTTGTTACATTGTAACACTCCAGCGCGTGCCTCAGCTGGGTAGTCCAATCAGGTTGAATCAGGTCTAGATGATCCTGTGGTATCCTAAAGATGGCTATCTTATCCTCCTACAATGCTTCATCGATAGATTCAAATCCATCCTCAAAACTGAACGTCATCAGAAATCCTTGGCATAAAACATCCCATTCTTTGGTGCCATATCAGAGTTTTGTTTCCAAGTACCAATTCATTGGTATAACATCCAAGGTATGACAAAACAGATGGATCCACTCCAGCTGAGGCTTCACTGCATATACTTCAGTCCATTTAGCCAAATGATCACGCGGATCATTCCTCCCTTCATACTTTTCTGTTAGTCGTACCTTCAGGTGGCCAAAGCGTATCCCCATCATCCTTCTATATTCGTGCCAATCCTCAAAACTGTCCTTGTGTGTACCCCACCATATTATGGTTGTAGCACATAGCACCAAATCTAATGCCTGGAAGCGATGCTTCTCTGGTACTTCCCTTTCAAATGCATCCAAAAAGTGATCAAAATTAGTTAACCCATCATAGTGAGGTAGATTTCTTACCTCTAATGATATGCAGCACAACGAGTTGGTCATCATATTACACTGCAGCATAGATACTTCATGCAGATGATTTTGCTAGTGCTCCAGTTCTTCATATGAATCTGATGTGTAGGAGCGCTCATGGTCCCATGCAATACGTCCGTCTACTGCCAGATTCACCCAATCCTAGTCTCATGTCGTTATCTGGCAAATTTGGTCCAAATCATCATCACTTTCATAATCGCAAATTGGTTTTGTATAGCGCGGTCCTTATGCAGGATCCAATGGCACCACTACTTGGAGTGATTTCTTCTCAAATATCATCTTTCACTTCTTTAGGTTGATTACCCCATTCATGTCAATGGCCCAATCGATCCCAAGGAGCACGGGGTAGGGATTGCTATCATCCACAATCTCTATTACTTCAAAGTCCACTAGTACGCTCACGCCTTCGATGTCCATTGTTACCCCCTACAACCTCCCCATTGGGATGATTTTTTGTTGATTCGCCATCCTTAACTGAATCGAAGACCAATGTAGCACAAGTCTCCCCATTCTTTCCCATGTTTGTTTCGGCAAAACATTCACATCAGACCCTAGATATAATATAACTTGGACCATTTCATATTATCTTATCTGCATGGTGAGTCTCATCTCATGTCTAGTCCTTACCTTATGCTTACCAAGCTTTCTGACTATGCATGATTCGTCAGTAGAGTTTTCCTTGCCAGCGCACCAATTAATCAATTCCTACAGTCCCTTCACAGCCTTGCTATCGCAAAGCAGTTTCATGCGGGTCTTTAAGAACATGGTAATCATGGATGAGTCCATTTCTTCAACCGGTTTCTCTTGACTTCCTAAGGTAGAGGCCTCAACGAAGCTTTTCTTTGCTTCCATAAATGTTTCTTTTGTGTGCTCTAGATCAAACCCAGTCTCCTTTTTTGGTGCTTTGCGAACCCACTCACCTTCTACAAGCTACTTCCCTTTATCCTCACCAGTCGTCGTTCCACTTCGCAACATCATTTTTACCTTAGGGTCTTCCTCGTGAGGCTCAACCCTCATCATCTGTAGGTTTTGAGTCAGCTGCAAAGGTTGCGCCCCCTTTTTTCGAATCTTAGCCAATAATATAAAGCAATCCTTAGTCGCATGGTCAAGCTGATTACAATAGCGGCATGAGAGTCGTGTCATACTCAAGCAGTCTCTCGCGTAGTGTCCTGGTCCTCCACAATTGTAACAAATAAGCTGCCCTCGATCTCTACCAGGTCGTCCTCCACCTCGGCCTCGGCCACACCCCTGATACTCACCTCGCGCTCCTCTAGTGCCTTGGTACAGAGGCCACGTTTCTTCCTGCACCTTGTATGCAGGTGTCCTGTCCATCATTAATTCGTAACTATGATAATTACGCTCGTCATGACCCATTGATTGACAGAAATTGTAGAAGAGTTGTTGTGGCATATGTATGAATTTCTACAGAAAATGGAAATTGTCAGTCGCATTTTTCCCAACTACCTGGCAGATAGCACACCATAGCGCGGGCCTTGTACTTGGACCTGCTGCAGTCTCCAGCCTCAGAGGCATTGTTCCCCCTACTGCAACATAATTCGCAAAGACTGGATAGTGATCCTTGTCATGCCCCTAACCTTTGCATTTCAGGCACTAGACTTCTTTACGCGCCTCTGGTCGAGTTGTTTTGTCTTTCTTCAGGCTTTGCATTTCAAGGCAAAGGTTCTGCAACTGTGCGTGAATCTATTGAACCCCCAGATTATCATCCTACATTGGTGTCTCATGCAAGCTCATCACGATTTCTAGAGCTTCCGCATGGGTCCCGATCTTCTGTTGTGATAGCGCAACCCTTAGGTGAGGTAGGAGCGAGGCCACAAACCATTCTCGGTGCTTCCCATCAGTCAGAATCATGTTGGCTTCGCAGATCGTACACTCCAATCTTTGATCCAAATCCTAGGGCATCTCTCCAAGCTTCATCATGATCTCCTTCCATAATGGATTGCGCTTGAGACTTAGGTCTACTGAATTCCCTATTTAGCACAATCTAGATATCTGCCAATGCAGACGTTAGGTTATCAGTACTGTACTTAATGTACCACGTTAGTGCATGGTCCTACAAAGAATTAACCAACGTTGCTTTCTTCATTTTATCCTCTATGATACCCTAAGATTCCCATACAACCTTCACGACGAACCAAAATTGGTTCAGATCTTCATTTCCTACGCCCTTGAACACAGGTAGCTTTACGGAGTTCGCCATGTTGAACAGTGGTGGAGGTGGCGGTGGTGTGGGTGTGGGGGTAAGCAATGGAGGTGAGGATAGAGCCGGTGTGGATGGATGAGATGAGGATGGAGGCGGTGTGGGTGTTCGCGGGAACCCTTGTCTTATCAACTGAATAGTGCTCAGAGGAGAAGCCTGTGTTGCTCCTTTGTCATCACTCAAAGGAGGTTCAATCAGCGAGCTATATTTAGGACCTTTTCTTCCTCCATCCTTGAAAGACCTTCCACTTTGTGTAGCCCCAAACATAAAGTTAATTGCATGACCCGCTTTTCACACAAGAGCATCTTAATCCAAGTATTTAATGATTTCAAATACTTACCTCGCAGCCCCTTGAAGAAGCGGTGCTCTGCTACACTGTAACTGACCAAAGTATCGACCACGAACTTTGTCACAAACCATCCTATGATACGTTCGAGCCAATAATTGACAGTGCATGCGATCTTATCTTCAAAGGCTTCCAATTTCTGTACTAACTCCGGGGTCCAAACAATTGGACCGTCAAGCCTCCACCTCCCTTGGCCGTCTGCCAACTTTGCGATCCTGGCAACGGAACCATTTGTTGGCTTGATGGGCCCTAACCCAGGTTTAGCATTAGTCAGCCAAGAAAATCCCTACACTACTGGCCCTTTCAGCATCAATCCGCGAAGTGTGGACTGAATTCTCAGCCGAAGCAGTATGGGGGCATGCAGGAAGCAAGTTTCTGCACCTTGAGATGGTTATGATGTCGATTTTACACTTTAACTATGCCTTCGTGCAAATCGATAAGCCTTTAGGGCTTATCGATGTACTTCTCTATTAGTCTTTCAGAGCCTCCTCGAAGATCTGCAATTTTCCTTCACGTAACCCTAACAAGCAATATCAACACTTACGCGCCTCTGTAACTACTTTGTTGTATAGTTTCCTAAATTATATTAAGTGTTCGCCAATTCTATCATGCAATTAAGATTGTCTTCGCGTAAACATATATCTCTACTTGCGTTCATATAACAGAGGAAAACACATATATTTGCGCATCAAATTAGTAATAAAACATAAACCCGGTGCTTAACATAACATAATCGCATGCAATTGACAGAAGTAAAATGCATATTAATTTTAATAATACTTCTCTTTATTGATGGTTCAGATTTTTGAGTACAAACTCTAACTGCCCTACGCACACAACTGTAGGGGTCTGCGCACTCAGCTGTGGACTTCTACCCTAGGCCTCTGCACACTCAACTATAGAGCCTCTTTCCTATGCTAAGATGCTCACTCTTAGCTCTTCACAGACTCATCAATGACTCTATCTATGAACTGAACTATCCTGGACTCCTCTAAGACCTCCTTTTTATACAATCCCATGGTTTGCGGACCAAGGGCGAATCTCATCAAGCCGACACAACCTATCTAAACTAAGGGTGGAAACCCTTTTTGACTCTTGATATATTCACGCTCTGCGACCAAAAAATGTGGATAATTTACATTCTTTTATACAAAATTCGGGATTTTTGCCCCAAAACTTGGGCTTTTAACCCCATAATTGACCCCATGGGACCCATTCCCAACAATGATCAATCATAAGTATCGTCCTTGTTACTTACACCATCGGTCAGTCTTGTTGAGCATGTGTGTCTGGATGGTTTGGTCATTTCGTTGTTAAGTCATGCGAGTGTGTGTTCGTATGATCACATATGCATCTTTCGATTGTTCACACACTTAGCCATTTTTGCTGAAGGTTCTGATGACTTGAATCCCTTCTGATAGCTGGACCATCACCTTGCCATCAACTCGATCGTCTGTCAACTAGAATAGCACAAAAGCACCAAACTAGTCTTTTCAAGCTGCACTACCCGCAAGTAATTCAATCAACTCTCATGCTGGCCACCCAGACAGTCGGACCTGACAGTCATCCCAAGACTGAATCCCCTCAAAAATTGCACAGAGGCCACTGACTTCACCCGCTCAACTGACTGAGGAAATTGTGAAAAAAGGTCAGATAGCCACCAAGTGTCCATCCCTGTTTCCCTCAGAAAATTGCATAGTTTTCCCAATCAGTCATCCCGACAATCGACCAACTGTTCATCTCAGAAATTATGCAATGTTCATGAGTAGGCCTTCCTCTACCTATCAATTAGCTCAACTCAGAAATTACACATAGATGATCAGGAGTCCGGCCTCCCAGACTTAGTGCTGTTTTCCTTGCTAGTATCCCCTAGCAGCAGACTCCCAGTTCCCTCTGGGAATTGCGTAGTTTCTGCTGTGAGTCACCCAGGAATCCAATTGGCAGTTCCCTCTAGGAATTGCACAGTTTTGGCTGCCCGTGACCCCGACAGTTCCCCAGAAAAACTACGCAATCCCTACCTACTGACCCTTCATGCAACTCAGCCTGTTCCTCTAGAAAATTGCACAAATCTAGTTGTCCAGTCCCGTTGTCTGTTCATTCTAAAAAATGCACAGAGCATGCCTATGTTTCCTTCTAGTGGCCTTGACTATTCCTCCCAAAATTTGTGAAATTTTTCCTTCTAGCCGAGCCAACCTTGTAGACACTCACTGTCAAGTCAGATTGCCTGTTTGCATCTCTCATTGACTCTTGCGCAGTTTTCATCAGCAGTTTCCTAGAGCCATCGTCCCGCATTATAGCCTTGCTGCCTCTCCCAGTCACCTACACCCGAATGATCATATGTCATGGTAGACTAGGAGGTTTTGGATTTGATGTTGTATCATCATGAATGACTGCAGGTACAGGTACACCAACGAACATGGCAAGACAATGAATGGGATGAACAAAGGGAGCACATGCAGAATGACGGGTTCACCAACAGACAAACGAATGAAGAATGTGAAGAATACGAACATGAAGAACAAGCACCTTCGTGAAAAGATGAGCCTGTCAAGCCTTCCAACATGCAAGCAAGGAACAACATGCAAGCAAGGAACAACATGCTAAAGCTTCATCAAGCGAACCAAGGACCATCGAAGACTCTGCACACTTCGCCATGCGGAGGTGAAGCTATGATACACCATGAAGACATCCATCACCCAACAACACTATAGCTCAACATGCACTCCAGAAGCAACACAAATGTACTAGCATTGTCATGTCAAGTCATGTCGAGTCACGTCATGAGTCATGTCGCCCACATCCTCACTATGGGTTTGTTGCCAATCAATGTGATTTAACGTGGAAGTCCAAGAGACCTACTTGTTGAACAAAGAGTCATGTAAGTCGAAGAGTCATGGAAGTCAAACGGTCATGAGGGTAGTCGAACAACCACAAGGGTCAGTGTCACCCTTGGCTATAAATACCCCCTCATTTGTACATGCAAAGGACTTTTTTTCACCTTAGCTCCTCCCACATAGCCAAGAGAGTCTGTAATATTTTCTTTGAGGAGTAAGTAGTGGCTCCAACACCCCGCTAATGGGGTTAGTGATGTATGGTGTAATGATGTGTCTTGGAACTTTCACTTAATTCAGAAGCCTGTTAATAGGCCAGCACATTTTCACACATGTATTGTATTTGTTGTAAGACTGATCTTTAACACTTGTAATGCATGTTGCTTTAACCTGTGTTCTACATCTAAACTGTTTCATTTGTTGTAATGCATAATCTATTAATGGAAATGTGTTGTATATGTTGTTTATGTTGTCCAGTCCGTGTCAACTGCTCTTTTAGACATCGGACAAACCTTTCACCTAAACCTTGTTGTAAAAACCATTACACTCATTCAGACTGTTGCGTGAGTGTTATACATGTTATCTTACCTTGTATGTTGTGATTGTCACATCTAAGTGGACTACTTCACCAGAACCTATGTATGTCCTTTTGTGTTATGTGTTCCTAGCCGAGTTGAGATTGATCCCTTTTAACCTGGAACTCACCTTCACCTTCTTCCCTTCACAGTGAAAGAACCATTGACACAAGTACACTTATACTCACTAGGCATGCAAACCTCACTTCTCAAAGACAAAGTGAACCACTCTCCTGTGCTCACAAGCAAGAGTTGAGGAAAATCCTTAAGATATGGCAACCGGTCCATCATACCGGCTGTGACTCCCTCACCAAATGGTGTGAGGTCTAGTTGGGACTTCATACCAGGGTGATCCCCTGAATGTTGGTGGGTCTAGCACCGTCAACATTTCTGGTGCTAGAAGGAGGACAACCTATTGTACATGGCTAAAATTCCCCTCACAATCACTCATCAATCATCTGGTCAAGACAGTAACTCGCACTCCCTCTCACACGACTCTACAATTGGTTACTCCTCACCTCCCAAAATTGAACACAAGATTTCATATCAGCATCTTCGCTCCATCCATCTCGTCACTCGCCAGTTCACGAAAGCAGTCGGACTGATCTCAGGCATACAACATCTTCTACACACATCTAGGAAGCCAAAATCCACTCCCATAGGAGTTGTTGTATCATCGGTGGAAGAAGCAGTCCTTGCCATGGTTGAAGGTCTATAGGAAGCTATTGAAGACAAAGAGGAAACTCCAATCTTCCTTGAAGACAAACAACGCTCTCTTGTGATCTTGGGATATAAATCCAGTATAGAAGGCGGAGGGGAAGGCAACGGAGGAGGTGGAGGCGGAGATGAACCGACAGACTCCGAAGGAGAGGAAGAATATGAAGAGATGGCAGACCCAAATCTTGAATGGATGACTTAGGGACCATTGGCCCTCCCGGCTGTTCTACACAAGATTCCAAAGCCAGCAAAGAGGATGAACATCAAGTTCAACCCTGACAATGCGGTGAAGGCAGAGGACCATGTAGACAACTTTTACCTATAGCTGCAGAACCTTGAGGTACATTATGACGACGTAGCATGTAGACTGTTCCCATGTACCTTGGATGGTCGTGGAGTTTCTTGGTATCACAACCTTCCACCCAACTCCATACAGAACTGGGGTTCTTTCAAATGTATGTTCCTCGAAAATTTTGCTGATGACAAGACCCCAACCATGCTGCTCAAGGAATTGGGAAGCCTCAGGATGGAGGAAAAAGAGAAAGTGAAAGACTTTAATTAGAGGTTTATTCGTATTTTGAAAAAATTTGCAGCAGACACTAAACCTCATGACTCCATCACTGTTGACTATTACACGTCTGCACTTCTGACCACCATTGCGCAGCTGGTCAAGCGAGCTACGAAGCCAACACTTTTAGAAAGCTTTGAAGAGGCTATTTCTATTGAAAAAGACTTGCGCACAATTGGAGTCATCAAGGATGACGAATCAACGAAATAATCCAAGGATGCAAGTAGAAAGCCCCAAGAAATGGCGAGCAAGGGTAGAGATAAGGAAGCAACTGATATTGAGACCCTCACTCGCCTTGTCAAGAACTTGGCCACCAAAATGTTTGAAATCAAGCAATGGAAAATAGACACATTCGCAAGCAGCCATCCACCCAGACAGAGACAGGCGAGCATTTCATCAACCGGCTCATAAATCAACAACCGGTTCACTTCCAAATTTGTGTAGAAGCTTGTGTTCCAACTCGAGAATTACGCTGATCCTAATTTATGTTCGTTCCACGAAGAGTTCCACCCCGCGAACTCTCGCTCAGATTGGAAGTGAGTCGTTACCTCACTTTGCAGTCATACAATTGATGCAAAAGGTGACATGCAGGAGCAACTAGAAGGCACTGATGATAGTGAAGAGGTTACAACTGACGAAACACCAAGTTCTAAGCATTTGGTTAACGCTTATTAGTGCTCGCAAGTAATCTCGAAGACAAACACCGAGAAGAATGTTAAGAAATTTATGGAAGAGAGATAAATTATTATGGAGATTTACCAAGATTTACATATAGGAATAATAAAATAACAAGCAACAATACACATAAATATTATACGCATAATATTTATCCAGGAAAACCCCAAATCCAGGGAAAAACCCAACTCAATGATTATACCGTGTGCCCAAAACCACTACTATTTAACCGGGTCTACCTTGAATCAAACCCCGAGTCAATTTTACCTAACAATTCCCCCCTTTAACTTGACTTGGGGTTCCTTGACTAAATCTAGCCAAAACCTGCTAAATGAGACAATCTCGCTCACTCTTCAAAGTTTTTACCTGGGATTTGTTAACCTGACATCCCCCCATTACCAAGGTCTAACCCAGACTTTACGGTAATTACTCAGGGGTATGCATGCCTTACCAGGTCTTACAACAATATGCCCATTTACATGCAAATTAAAAATTTCACTCCATTATAATTCTTTTTTTTGTTTACCCTTGTTCTTGTCTTTGTACATATGACTTCAATGTCCATATAAAAAGAACGCATCTACTGAATTACATGGGTCACCAGCCACTGTAACCACCATTTATCTATGCGTTCTTTTCAGGTACATGGTTAATCAATTAATTAATCCACGTGCACATATCCTCCTCATCCATTGAATCTCTTATGACCCAATAGTGTGCAGCTTTGCTTCACAATATATGGATTTTGATCCAGATCTGCAATAAAAAACTCGATTATCTCTCTATCTACCAGGCCAATACAAACCCTTGGCAACAAAAAACCGTCCTTCTGAAGCCAACTTAGCTCTGATACCATTTGTTAAGAAATTTACGGCAGAGATATAAATTATTATGGAGATTTACCAAGATTAACAAAGAGGAATAATAAAATAACCAGAAATAATACACATAAATATTATATGCATAATATTTATCCAGGAAAACCCCAAATCTAGGGAAAAACCCAACTCAATGAGATCTCATTAGCATTGGCCAAAACCCTGGCCAATCCGGCCAAGTGAGCCTTCACTGCTCACCTCCAGGCCTACATTACAATGAATTATTCCCAACCTTTTATAGGCTCCATTACATGCAATACCATGGGTACACTATACCATGTGCCTAAAACCACTACTATTTAACCAGGTCAACCTTGACTCAATTTAACCTAAGAAAGCAACCCCAAAAGAAAAATGATCGTTACAATATTAGGAGTAAAGGGGCTCCCCCTACACTTGGGGAAATGCAAGAGAAAGTGAGGCAGCTGATAAAGAAGGTTGATCCATCAGCTGCCTCGAAGCAACAGACACAAAGAAAGTCTGGGAAGACATCGGTGGATAAGAGTGCATCCATGAGCAGCAAGTTGCATAAAACTCCACCGGACATCACGGACATCCATTCCACCCTGGACACCCCAGTGAGTCTACCACCTCTGGACTACAACATAGTTGACAACATGAAGAAAACTCAAGCGAACATCAATTTGTTCGAGTTAGCCAAAGTCCAGAGTCAGTGAGATATCCTTCTGCGTGCGTTGGGACAAATAGCAGTGGAAAGCACAACCTCCACTATTGAGGGAGCAAGCACACCTCTTGGATCACTATCTATTGTGCTCAATACACTCCGAATGGAAGAAGAAAACTTAGGTTCCCCCCCATTCCTACTTTCATTCAAGTTTTAAACTACAATGTTCACAATTGCTTGGTTGATTCTGGCACGGAAACCAGCATCATGCCGCTCTCAAGTTGGATGATTCTCACGGATGTTTTGCCATATGCTTTCGGTATGTCCACAACAAATATGTTGATGCATTGGTGAACTCAACAGAGACTGGTCCAACAAGCTAGATGGATATTTTTCTATGGAATGGTCTCACATGTGGCTTCCGTTCAAGGGAAGATGCAACCAAATACGGATGTTATCCGAGAGGTATATGAAACCTAATGTCACTCCCCTTAACGGCGAGAACGAACCATTGGCCTTCATAGAACTCATGTTTGGCAACTGCCTCCTAGAAAAGACGTTTGAGTGTTATCTTGCATGGCTAGCCCCAACCTCATCAGACGAGTAGTTGGGACTCCTTCCTCGCCCAACTAATGATAATGAAGACGTTTGAGTGTTATCTTGCATGGCCAGCCCCAACCTCATCAGACGAGTAGTTGGGACTCCTTCCTCGCCTAACTAATGATAATGAAACCTGTACAATTTTTGTTTTTGTTTTTGTGTTTTGTTTTGTTTTGTTTTTGTTTTTTGTTTTGTTTTTTTGTTTTTTGTTTTTTGTTTTTTGTTTTTTGTTTTTTGTTTTTTTTTGTTTTTTTGTTTTTTTTTTTGTTTTTTTGTTTTGTTTGTTTGTTTGTTTGTTTGTTTGTTTGTTTGTTTGTTTTTTCTTTTTTTTTTTTTAGTAGCAACAACGGTAGTAACAGTAGTAGAAGCATGCCAAACGGTCTATGTACAGACGAGTTATGGGCTATGAGCCTTGACAAGTTAGGAACACATGATGGCCTAAAGACCGATTGTATCTCAGTCATCCAAAATAATGGACATTACATGATTTCGAGCTTTCTGAAGTTCGAAGGCACAAACAACGATGTTGAGTATGAAGCACTCATGCTGAACACACAAAGGAACAACACTACGAATGAACAAAGCAACCTGGGAACCTACCACGATCCAAAGATGGCCAGTCTCAGCACAAGCTACACACTATAGCAACGAAAAATCGTTGGCCACTTGATCGAATAGTACTGGGATGGGTTTGAACGAATAGATGATGACATGAGTACACACTACACGTGAGCAATCCAACATGAGGTTCCAGGTAAAGGAGGAGACAAGCTATTGCATCAAAGAATAGGTAACACATACATGTTGTTTACACTCCTTCCACCGAAAAGATTGACTAACAGTTTAAGTGTTTGGATTATTTGCAAAGTTCGTCATCATACTTGGTTTTCTAATTTAAATCCTGCACATAAGAAATATGGGAAAATCAACTTACGCATTGATTTCAGAAACTTGAACCCTTCCCCAGAATAAAAAAAACTACCCGGTGCTATCATCTGAGCCCATGTTGCACACAGTACCTGAAATAGTGGTGTTGTCTTCACTTGAAGGTCTTCTAGAATTCTACCAAGTTCCAGTAGTGGAACCCGGTGGACTTGCACTAGTCTACAAGAGGCTTGGCCCACACACATATCATTTGCAATCAATGGGCATGAGAATTGACAACCTTCCTACCAATGGCAAAGATCTCAAACATAATTTTCAATACATTGGGCCGCGCATGTGCCATGTACATAGTCTGCTTGCTACTTGTTGTTTTCATTTGATTTGTTTTACTTATTATCTTTGATTTTTCCTTGTTTTATTCTGCTTACTATTTCTATTCACGTTCATTTTGTTTGTTTTATATATTACCATTTTTGTTTCCAGAAATAAGTGCTACCAACTACTATGTTTTGGCTTTTGAATAAAATATGTGGCTGAAATTTGAAGAGACTTGTGACACTGCAACACTTGGTCAGTCTTGTGTCTGTCTTCTCTGTGCTTGGTCACAACCTTCAGCCGATGCAGTCCTGACGAAAAATACGAATCATCTGCAAGGGAAGTTTTGGTCCAACCATGAACCTATGTCCACACTGGGAAGCCCTATGCCTGTACTCAGCCTTTTGCTTTGTGTTTTCAAGCTCATCCAACTAGCAAAAATGAAGAAGGGGAAAGTCTAAATGAGCAAACCTATGTCAGAGGTATTACATGCTTCTCTGAAGGATCAAACTCTTCTACTCTCAATAACTCGGGATCCTTCTTCCACCCCAAAAATAAATAAGTGCCTATGCACAATCCTCTTGAAAAATATAAAGGCGAAAGAAGAGAAAAGCTTCCTGCAGAGAGAGGTGATGCATGAAAATCCAACAGGGTACTAACCAGGCTCGCTGGCAGTGGAGAAATGTGTGTGTTCCTCTGTGACTCCGCAGGGGTACTGTCCAGGCCTGTTGGCAATGGAGCAATACCAAAGATGAAAACTTATACTCCGAAAATCTTCAACTCGCGAGCTAAACTACCCTTCTCGGATTCGAAGCATTAATATTCAAGCTGAACTTTTGATTGTGTTCGACTGAGTTAGCAAAGGGTGAACCACATATGTCCATGGGGTAAATGGGGAAACTGAAGTAGCTCACACAATGATTCAATACTCCCCAAAAGACTAAGGCCTTGTGCTAGCCATGAACCAAAATAGAGAAGCTGGAGTTCTACCAGTATGTCGCCAAGCATTGTAGCGGCTACAACCACCCTCCAAAATTTTGACCTACACCGATTTGGGAGCCTCCCTTGAAGAGTTCACTTAATGATTGCCTACACTCAGGTTCACTCCATGAGCTTGTGTGAGTCCTTACATCCGCCTTGCTTGTTTATTGCATTCAAGTCTCAGCATGCTAATGTCTAAGTCATGCTTGCGACCATGTTCTGGTTATGCTCAAGGTCTTCGCTTTGTATGTGCTTGTTGTGTTCACTATGAAAGCATCTGTCGCACTCACACACAAAATCACATTCATTGTCACACAAATGTTGTCTTGATCAATGAATGATCAATCATGAGTGTCACACTTGTCACTTACACTATCAGTCAGTCTTGTTGAGCACGTGTTTTTGGAGCACTTCCTCAGATCATATCTCCGCAAACATAGTGCGAAAATCTCTGAAATTCAAACCCGAGGTTCAGTATGATTTCGGCTCAAATGGGTTTTTCTTTCCGCTTCTGAAACGCTGCAGAAAGTTATAGCGAAAATTCCACGATGACCTATTTGGAGTAGTGAAACCCTAGAATCCAAAGCTATGATACCAAATGTTATGAAACCAGCTCACAAAAGTGAGGTTATGAAACTAGCTCACAATTCTTGGATGATTTAAATGAAAAAACCTCATTTCTATATATAGGAGTCTAAGGAGTTACAATATAACCCAGCCCACCTAACAATAATAATATAATGGCACAAAAATAACAATAGAGGGATTCTATGGGGCATAGTAATAACAATATGGGGACAATAAGGGCACAAAAATATTAATAAGGGATACAACTATAATAGTAATGGGGTAATCACTAGTATTGTAGGGACCTAACATAATCTTCCTGCATTGAATTCCTCCACACTTGATGTTTAGTAGCATCTTCATAGGAGGAAGGTTCCACTTCAATAAGCTTTTTCATGTATGCAACATACCATGAATACCTTTCCAGTCTTTTACTTTCTCTAGAGGTCTCTAATGCTATATGTCCTTCTGCTTCTTGAAGACTAGTCTTCAAACAAGTAGGCCTCATCTGATTTTATGGAATAATTACTTGTCATATAGGCTCAAAAGGATCTTCAAAGTTTTCTTGAGTAGATGTATGATCTTAAACATCATTTTCCATAGAGATATCCTCAAAGATAGGTATCTCTTCTACATCAGAGTCAACCAGAACATCCTTTGATTTCTTGTAAGCTATACTCTCATCAAAGATGACACCCCTACTTCAATTCAAAAATCTTCCTTAATGTAGATTTTGTATGCCTTTGATGAAGCACTATACCCAACAAATATGCCCTTTAGATTGGTAGGATCCAACTTCTCTCTCTTGTCCTTGGGTATATGAATATACACAGGACACCGAAATATTTGAAGATGATCCACACTTGGCTTCTTTCTTGTAAATGCTTCTTTTGGACTCATGTTGTTGAGAATCCCGTGAGGACTTCGGTTCTACAAGGAAACAATTGTCATACATGCCTCCTCCCCATATAAATTGAGGAAGGTCTTGATCATGTAGCATGGCCCTTACAAATTCTTCAATTGTTCTACTCTTCCTTTCATCCACTGTACCATTTTGTTCAGGATTATAAGGAACAATAATCTCCCTCTTAATCCATTCTTCCTTACAGAAATATTTTAGTTCTTTGGAGGTGTATTCTCCATCATTATCTGATCTCAGAGTTGTGATCTTTCTTTCAGTTAGATTTTCCATTTCATTCTTTAAATCCTGAAACTTTTTGAATACCTCATCCTTATTATTGAGGAGGTATAACCAAGTTTTCCTTAAGAAGTCATCAATGAAGGTTACATAATATTGATGCCCACCAAGAGACTTAACTACCATAGGTCCACATACATCTAAATGTATGAGATCTAAAACTCCCTTAGATATGGTATCACTTCTTGCAAATGGCTTCTTTACATTCTTGCCCAAAGCACATCCCTTACAGGTTCCTTCATATTCTTCCTGTGAAAATTTCACCACTAAAATTTTTATTGCAACAAATGGAATTAACTCTTATAACTGTTAATTAATTTAGCAATTTATTTCTATGACAACAACAAACTAATCACATTGAAATCTTCAAAAATAAAAAACTGCAGAAGATAAACTAGAAAATGAGAAAATGCTGGCACACACATAAAATATAACACTGTTATTTTTGGACAAAAGTCCTCGGAAAAACCCAACTTGGGAAAATCAGTGCAACAATAGTGGGTTTTTATTATTAAGCAGTAGTGAGAAATTCTAAGTACAAGCTATGGATCTCGACTAGAAATCCAATCAGCAAAATAAAAAGGCCAAAATATTTGTGAGGAAAATACCTCAACACCACACCTGATCCATCTCTGACAATTGGCAAAACTATCTAGTTGTACAACCACTATGCAGTGCTTGTGTAGGCACTAACTTGCTAAGCCCCGAAATTGCTAGAAAAATGATGTCTTGGATGACTCTACATCTGGAAGGAATTCACTTGGCCTCCTGGAGAATTTTCGGACCAACTTCAACTAAATCACCCTTCCCTTCAACAAAATTGATCTCCCTATAAAGCTATCTGTGTTAGCTTTGCACAAATTCTTTGGGAAATACACGACCCTTATACTGTTGACTCTTTGGAACTAGAATACTTCCTCTAGAATCACTATCTCTACCCCTCTCTATCTCTGCTTCCCTTCTCTAGCTCAAACTCTTCTGACAAAATGTTGTCGCTATTTGGAAAAATAAAACTACCCAAGGAAATAGATCTCAAGTTTGTTCCTACATCTACCCATCGACTTCTTATAATCTCACTGTGGGACTCCAACGACCAAGATTAAATCTTAATCAGTGGATGATATTATTTCCTATTCTATCCATTTGACTTTCTAGAGAAATTTCACCTTCCTCAATTAATTACTATTAATTATTCATTTTCCTTAAGTTAGACTTAAGAAAAATTTAATTACTGATTAATTAACTTAATTAAAGCACTTATATGAGGATTTTCATGAAATATTTTCTACGTTATGTAGTCCTAGTTTTTCTTATCCTCTCTGACAATTGTCAATATTATAAAACCATCCAATGGTACAAAAACTAACACTCCCTCTTAGCGAGGAAGGTGTTCTAGTGTTGAACTAGTCCAACACCTCGTCTCTACATCATCCTCCCATACATGTTACTGATATCTAGCCACTATGACTGCCTTACACTGGCCACCAACCACTTCGCAAATCTAATGTTGCATCTGTATTGTTGCTAACGCTAATATACGGCTTCCAACTCTACATCTGCACTGTAACTCCCTCACAAATGTTGTTGTTGCTACTACAACTGAGAAGCATCCAAAATTATGAATCAACTGTGTCTCTATGCTGCATCTATCTCCTAAGCATCTGACTACTACTAGCCTTTGTACTTTCCATTGAAGAATCTGCATTGTTGTTGACTCTACTACTGAGCCTCCTGCTCTATTGTCAACACTGCTTTACACTCCTCAACACCTGACTGTAACTAGTCTACAACTCTCACCCTGGAATTTGACTACATCAACTGACACTGATCCATCCTGCTCCTGAATACTGTGTGCCCTCATAGCAAGGTAATGATCCATGAGGAGAACACCTCAATGGACCCTACCCACACTTTTGTGAAACTCTGAGACTATAGCTCCATATTGCCCTACTTCACTCCTAGAGGTATAACTGCAAACATGGCGAAGTCTTCCTCCAACCTGGAGGATAATTTTTCTCTCTCCACGGAGTTGTCACCTAGTCTTGCTTATCCTACTTTTCCTTCTTCCTTTGAGGACGTTGAGTATTGTAGTGGCCAAACCCACCACACCTTAAGCACTTGACCTTGGATAGGTCCTTCTTTTTATTCTTCTTCCCTTGTCCTTGATTGGGACCTTTTGATGCAAGGGCCACATTCTCTTCCTCCTTCTCACCCTGTGACCCCTTACTGCTGCTTCTGTTGATGGAGGTATTCACAAGTTCTCACCTCATCTCCTTCTACTGCAAGTCTGAGCACATCTTTTCCCACCCAAGTAAAGTATCTCATCCAAAAATTCCTTGGACAAAGATCTTCTAGTCCTCTAAGACATTGTCGAGGGACAAATGCACGAGCTTTGTAGTTTGAGTTGCCTCCCTAACTGCTGCAAGTTGATCCTAGATTTCTTGAATTCTAGTGAGAAAGGGATCAATGCCTTCACTGTTATGCATCCTGAGGTTTCTCAACTTCTCCTTCAGGAACATCTTCTGCTGCTTGAAAGGATTCTAATATAGCTGAGCAAGAGCATTCCACATTTCCTTGGTAGTGTTCTTGCCAAATATATGTGAAACTATATGGTCCTGAAGTCCATCCAGGATTACCTGCTTCACCTTGGCCATATATTTCCTGTACTCTTTCACCTAATCTGCATCGGTCGGTACTTCCACCACGCTCTATGCAAACATCTTCAGGCCATGTTCATCTAATAGGAGGGACATCCTAGCCTTCCAGATGACATAGCTGGAGTCTCCCTCCAACCTATCTTGATCTCTAAGCCCCACTATGGCCATCTTTGAAGCTGGAATGAAAAATTCCCGCTTTCACCTGCTCGCCTACTGAATATGATATTCACATTCCCTTCTAGAGTGGGAAAATCTACTTGAAACTACTTTCGGCTACAACTAGAAATATGGAATTCTGAACTAGAAACCTTCTGAGAGAAATTCCCTCTGTATGTGTGCTACCTCTTTCGCTCGATGTTAGTTCTCATTTTTCCAATTGCTGAAAAACCCTCCTGTGCCCAAACAAGGAATCTGGTTAGTGAAAATCTGAGCGATTGCTCCTCCTTCTACTTGTTGGAATAACTCAATCTGGAAAGACATTTTTTTCTACAACCCTGCACTGAAAAATTGAATTGCCCAACAATTCGCATTGCTTGGCTAGGCACTACACAACCCTTATAAAATTCATATTGTTGCTCCCTCTGAACAAAGAATTTTCTTCTCTCGCTTCTAAGCTTCCCTGTCTGATCAAAATTTCTCTGATACCATGTAAAAATTTCACCATTGAAAATTTTATTGCGGCAATTGGAATTAATTCTTCTAATTGTTAATTAATTTAGTACTTTATTGCTATCGCAAGAACGAATTAATCATACTACAATTTTTAGAGATAAAAATATTGCGGAAGATAAACTAGAAACTGAGAAAATTCTGGTACATACACAAAAATATAACACTATTGTTTTTGGACAAAAGCCCCCGAAAAAACCCGACTTGGGAAAATCGTCGCAACAATTGAGGGTTTTTATTTTTAAGAAACAATAAGAAATTCTAAGTACAATATATGGATGCCCAACTAGCAATCCAATCAGAAAAATAAACTGGCCAAAATATTTGTGAGGCTAATACCTCAACACCACGCCTGGTCCAGCTCCGACAACTTGAAAAACTAGCTAGACGTACAACCTCTGCATAGTGCTTATGTAGGATCTAACTTGCTAAGCCCTAAAACTGCTGGAAAAATGACATCCTGACTGACTCTGCCTCTAGAAGGAATTTTCTTGGCCTCCTAGATAATTTCCAGAGTAATTACAATTGAATCGCCCTTTGAATTGCCCTTCCCTTTGGCAAAATCAATCTCCCTCTGAAGCTATCTGCGTTAGATCTGCTCAACTTCTCTAGCAAATACGACCCTTCTACTGCTGACTCTTTGGAAATGGAAGACTTCTTTGAGACTCACTATCCACGCCCCTCTCTATCTTTGCTTCCCTTCTCTGGCTCAAACCCTTCCGACATAATGTTGCTGCTCTATGGAAAAACCGAATTGCCCAAGGAAATCGATCTCAAGTATGTTCCTCCATCTACTCATTGACTTCTTATAATCTCACTATGGAACTCCAACGACCAATAATAAAACTTAATCATGGTTGAGATTATTTCCTAGTCGATCCGTGTGAGTTTCTAGAGAAATCTCACATTCCTTAATTAATTATTATAAATTAATCATTTTCCCTAAGTTAGACTTAGGAAAAATTTAATTACTGATTAATGAACTTAATTAAGTAACTTCTAGGTGGATTTTCCTAAAACCTTTTCTAGGTTATGGAGTTAGCCTCTTTAATAATTGTCAAGACTAGAACACCATCAACACTACAAAAACTAACACTTCCTTCAATTCAGGGATGTCATTAACCATTTGACTTAGAGATGGAAAAATATTATAATAAAGGTGTCCATAACTTCTATGCTATAGTTTGGAAGGACTCACATCCAAGTGGACTAGGGCTTGAGATAGAAGTGTAAAGAGTCTATATAATGTCCCCTAATGGATCCCAATCACCCTAGCTTCATTAATACTAGAGCCCTTACCCCAAACCCGGACCTTGCCATTAAAAAAAGCAATTTTATCACCCTTATCCTCTAGACAAGAAATAGAAAGTAAGTTTTTCTTCAAACCTAGAACATATAGAATATTTTTGAGGTGAATGCTTCCACTAGACTCGAGCTCCAACAAAGTAGATCCAATTCCTTTCATTAGATAGATTTTGTTGTCTCCAAGTTCGATTGCGTGAGAATATTTTCCCTTAGATAGAGTTTGGAGTTGAATACATTCTCCTGTCATGTGTCTGGAGGCACCCATGTCAATAACCCACATTCTCGTCCTCGAAAATTTCAGATAAAGTAGAGAAAAAACTTCCATCTATTACTTCCTTCACAATCTTGGAGATGATCATCAACATATAATCCTTGATAGATGTGGCAAGATTTCTAATAAACTTGAAACCCTTCTTCAAGACCCTTGTCATAGTGCCAACTATACTGTGAATTTCAATCTCCTTGAACCTTAGCTTTGATCCCGTGTTGGAAAATATGGAGACTTGTAGATTATAATTTATTTTCCTTATCTTGATAATTAGTCATGATGTCAGTTGGTCTTTAATTACTTCTTTAGTTTTTTCATTAAGTAATTACCAAAAACAATGAGGATCACAAAGAAACAAAGTACACAAGATATAGGCTCCAATTCAAGGCAAACCCCTCCAAAGGGAAAAACTAGAAAAATGCTTCTCTTCTTTTATAGAATCTTCTTACAAAGAGACTTCTGAAAATCAACGTTGCCCCAATACCTAACCAAAGGGGTGATGATATAGAAGTATCGGGGATATTGAATTTATCCAAAATCCTATCACAACCATAAAATATTATCATATTTATGTCCAAGGTTTTAAAAATTAGAAATAAGTGTTCCCAAATCTTTTCAAACAATTTTTGTCGATCCAAACTTCGAGGTCTTTACTCTAAAATAGTTATCAGGGAAAATGGAAGGCATTTTAGTGAATTAACAATAAACAACATTGAACTTGAACCATTGCACCAGTTTATCATGTCAGGATAGGCTTCGACATTGCCTTAAATCATTCTTACTTGGGACATGCTTAGACCTTAGGGAGATCAATTGAGTGAGGAAACACACCGAAGATGGATCGATGGGAAGATAAACAGGGAGAGGAAAGAAGGAGAGGTACAGAGGCACGGTGTCAAAAACATGTTCAAAGAATATCATATACAAACATATATAGAATTATATATGTAATTAAACCTAAAGACCAAAGCCAACAAACCCTCCAAGCCCCAAGTTCGCCCCCCAACAAGATCTCCTTTAAGGCAGCTTCCAAAACTTCAAGACTACAACTTCGCTACTGCAACTTCAACACATACAAATGTTTCACAGATATTCAACCCTACAACTTTGACCTCCTGCAACCGAGAACTTCACTTGACAACTTCACAAACCTTAGAAGCGAGACAAAGAAATATTATCTTCAAACTTTGACTTTTGCTCTTCTTCTTCATCCTCCTAGTTACTCTTCTTCACCTTCGCTATTGAAAATTGAACTTGTGCTTGATGAGTTTCCAAATGGGTTGAGTTTCTCTCCTTTATATAACCTTTCTTGAGGGTCAAATTGCTTTCCTTTAGGCTGACTTGATTTTGTCCTTGGGCCGACTTGGCCTTGGGCTTATAAATGGCTTTTTCTTGATAGAATAAATATTTTCCTTTATTACCATGAGTCAAAATGGGACTATGACACATGAAAAAACTTATTTTTTTTATCCTATAAAGACCTAGAAAACCTAAAAGCACGAAGAACATGATTTTGACTCAAACTTGAGTATGAAATCCATACTCCAATAATAAAATATAATTTCTTTTTCTTTCTGATAAAGAATATACAATGTCATGGTTACAATTAGGTCACTATGAAGATCAAACCTAATTACAAATTTCAACACTGTGGAATCCCCAGCAAATGGGTCGCTCATCTTTGAACTTGAAACTTCTTGTCCTAGGACCTAGGTTGTAATATTGTTTATGAGGAAGCAATATCAAATAAGCTCAATAAGACATACTCAAATTAAAAATGTAACCTATTCAGAGTAGAAGGCCATCACGCCAAATAATATAGAATAGTGACAAGAGATCGATATTTTAGGACTTGGATATTTCTATTAAAGAAAATATAAGATACACAAAGAAGCTTTTATCTATAATATATACGAACATAATATAACAAAAAACATAATTAAAGTATTATATAGCTAAGATAAAATATGTAAAACAACTAACAATAAGCATAACAATATATATATATATATATCGATGCTAGGTCACATGTTAAATGGAAAAACGATTTTTCCAACAACGAGATGTTGTCGCTAGGATTATGCAAGACTCGGTGGAGTTTGTATGTCCCTTGGGGTAATGTAAACCCCATAGTTGGCTACCACCCTTAACCCCTTCCCATAAAATTTGAACCCAAAACTTGATGGTGACTAAACCCCTACACATAAACCAATTGGTCTACATCTCATGGATATATATAACTATGAAATATATTATATAAATAACTTATAAGTAATGAATATATCATATATTATATTATTTAACAATAAATATAACTGAATTATATAATTAACAAATATATTAGTTATAACAACAAATATAATATAATAATCACGATTACAATATAATCATGAATATGCCAATATAATGGTGGCACAAAAAATACTAGGAGTTAAAGGCACCAATGAAAAGTGTTCTACTTTTTTTGGCTCATTTTAAAGATCAGGTATTCACTTGGGATAGGATCTAAAGAAGAGACTTTGAGGGTCCCAATTTTTTGTTATTTATGTCATAATGTAGCCAAAACTATCCCCTTTTTTGTCTTTTGCTTGATTCTTCGCAACATAGGTATGGGATCTCATTGAGGTGCAATTAAGTATGCAACACCTATGGGGCAAACAAAACTTAGAGGACTGCTTCAAATCTTACTTTGATATTCACAACCTTAAGAAGTCAAAATGCCTACTTATTGTTGTTTTATGGGGCATGGCTAACATGAAACAAAATTACCCCTCAAGTGAAGATCACCCTACTAGTAATTACACTCCTTAAATGCATACAAATCATTGTGCGTAAGGTCCAAATTAATAGGGATGTCATGGGGCCTTTTCAAAAGTGCTAGCTTGGAGAATGCACTTCTTTGTGGTGTGGTTTCATTCTCCACTTCTCAACAAATCACTTCATTATAGGAACAACAAATTTGGGTAGCAACTCAAATAATATCAATGAATTTAGTGATCTTTTTGCAATGTGTTGTAGCATTTTTTGGTTTTGGTAAGTTAGCATCAATTAGTCAAAAAATGAAAATCATTCCAAAAAATGTTAAGTTAGGATATGGACAAAAAGAAAATTGAATCAAAAAATGTTAGGGATATTTTGATGAATAAGTCCATATCAAATAAAATGTTAGAATAGATGCCCTAAAAAAGGAAGGCAAAAATAAAAAATGTTAGATTAGAGAGAAAAGAAAAAATAATAAATTTTGAAAGTGTTTCAAATCCAAATGCCATTACTCTTAGTCAAAGTTTATTTTTGCAAATAAAAATATGTGTGCAGATTGTTTAAATGCCACACTCGTTCATACAATCCAATTGTACAGTTTAATCATGATTGGATTTGATTTAAATTGTTTGTCAATAGGTAGCAAATAAATTTGGCTCAATAGTTCAATCTGAGCCAATGGAAGCAATAAGCGGATAGAAGTAGATTAAAAATTAAAAGGAAAATGTTGAGTTGCTAGTCTAAATGCACTCGGGTGAATAAGATTGAAAAACTATTAGGAAAGTAAGGGTAGGTAGAGAATTGAAATTGGAGCATGATAGGATTTTAATCCTAAGTCAGAACATAGAATACATGTGTATATGTTGAATGGTTTTAATTAACCATAAATTGTAAATATCAATGTTATTTGTGATATTCGAACTTTATTCATTCATTCGTCATACCCCATACCCTTCGCATGTCACATCTGCTATAACTCTGGACCCCACCATTGCTTTATGCCCTATCAAATTAAAACTCATTTGCATATTTTTCATCCTGCACACTCCCCCGAGATCCGAGGGGCTACCTCGCTCCTCGGCCCTCCTTTGTCGTCCGAACTTTATTGGCGGGGGGGGGTTCGAAGCCAGTAGTTTTGGAAACCACCCTCTAAAACTGCTTTTCCTCCATCCTAGTCTTTCGAGACTAAAAATCCCAAAACAACTTACCACCTGCACTTACTCCCAAATGTGGTTTTCATTCGACCGTTTACCGCCGCTCCTGCGTCATCATCCACGTCCTCCCCATGTCACTTCCTCCGTCCAATCATCTGCCTCCTATTTTTCCATTATTCATTTAATTCCCCATTCCGTCTCATACATAAATATTCCATTGATCCATTAATAAGCCCTGTTGGAGAATTAATGACAGTTTAACCGTTGATTAACAGACCCGCACCATGTTTTTCATTATAAGCCCTGTTTTTCACAAAAACAGTTACACAATGAATTCTCATAATTTGCTGGATATTTGAAGCTTGTAGTCAAAACAACATATTCATCATTCAACTGAATTTTCAATTCTGTTAAGAACCAAGCTAACATCCAGGTCCACCTAATCCATTTTCAATTATACTATTTTTTTGTTATTACTGTGTTTCAGACCAATTATTCCCATTTCTGTCAAGTTCAGCTTGCAATTCACTTAACAAAATGCCTCCTAAGGGGAATGAAATTGAAGAAATCCCAAATATCCTCATTCATCCACAAGTTGACTTCCATCATACTCCCTTAGTTGATAGAGACTGTAAAATCATTGAGTCTTCCTCTCAATTTGATTTATATGAAATCTACTATTGGATGGAGGATCAACTAGTTGATCAAATAAATGAAATAGGACTTTGGGACTCCCACCTTCCTTACTACATTTTCCCTTATATACATAGAGCACTTGAATTTGTTAGGAAATGCCATGAATCCTATGATCCCAGTCAAAGAGCTATCATTTCACCTACAGGAGAAATCCTTTGTTTCATCAATTCTCAGTCTATTGAACAGGTGTTGTAGGCCCCAACTATTGCACCAACCCATCCTTTTTCTCATGAAAGCCTAATAGAAGCCTATCGAAAGCTGGATTTCACTAAAAGATCTCAAACTCTTGAACTTTTCCTAGTTGTAGATAGCCCTCTACCTAAAAGAAACCCTCCCTATGATTCATCCATGTTCCTAGACAGAACCATGCAAATTACCACTATTCTTTCTTATCTTCTTGGTTCCAATTCTGATCAATATGTAAATGAAGCCATCATAGATTTATTTTCTATGTTTTCTACTGATTCCAAACCCACTGTTCTTTATAATTTTAGCCAATTTCTAGATGAGGTCATCCATGAACAATTTGTCCAGTTTAATACTGGAGAAGTATTCAAGTATGCTTTAGTACTTTTATATCTTTTTATATATTTTCAGGGAGACAAGTTTCTATTCACCTTGCAAAAGTTAGATGAAGAAGGCAATCAACAATCAGTGCTATCTTGGACTTCTATGGGAATGAAGGAGAAGGAATAATTTACATATAAATAGTTCATAGAATTATTTTTTCATCCAGCTATTAATCTTATTAGCAACACTCTAGTACCAAGAATCAGTGATGAAATTGTGAAAGTATTGTGGCTGGTTGATCAAGCCACAACAGGAGATTGGTATCTTTACCAAAACTATACAAAAATCAGAGTTTATGGCTATGAGCTTCCACCCTACAAACTTCCTAAGTACCTCCCTATCATAACTTTTTCATTGGAATATATTAGACAGAGGTTAAATGCAGATGAAGTACATTTTGTAGCTGCAAAGAAGAAATCATAAGTCAAGCTAAATGATTAGGTTGGTACTTTCATTTGTAACATTAGAGCAGCAAGAGAAGAAGCAGACAAGTTATTGAAGGAAATGAAGTTTGGTCTCAGCTTCACTTGGTCTTATGACCCAATGGGAGTAATTTCAAAACTCAGGGTTGAAAATAAGTTTACTACATACCACCACACAGCCAGGCTTGAAATAGAGAAGTACAAAAATCAGTTAGAATGGAAGGAGAACACCCTTCAAGAAGCTTAAGAACAAGCAATCTCTACTTCAAATGTACAAACTCCACTTGCACAGGAAAAGACAGTTAAATGAGGAAGGGAAGAAAATTCATCCCCTACAACTGAAGCATCAAGCCAGGGCTTTAGAATTGTACATAGAAAGAAGAGACCTAGGATGTTTGTGAAGGTTAGTGCAACAAATGAGCCACAGAAACTAACGTTTGATGGACTTGGAAGGACTTTTCTTTTTACACAGTCTAGTGGGTAGTCTACTCAGTCCCACACTCATTCCACTAATTCTCAGGAACAACAGATGATTCAGAAGTGGAACCAGTCAGAAGGAAAAAGAAGATGATATCTCTCATGTCTTTGGTGAAATTAAGAAGAAGAATGAGGAATTGAAGTTGAAAACTTATACTCAATTCTGGAAACACTCTTCCAGCTCTCAAGCTAGACTTCTTTTAGTATTTGACTCTGAAAAGGGTAAGATGCAGATGACTTTCTTACAAGCTCAAATTCCACAGCCCGAGACTCCTTTAGATTATCAGAAGCAAACCTCCTTTGAGTTTAATGTGAAATATGTACATCGAATTGACCAAATTGAGATGCACAACAAACTGGCCAAATGATTTCTTCCACTTTAGCTCACACTGCCATGAGTTTGTCAAAGTTGTAGGTCACCTTGGCCAATACACAGTCACACCTCAAGTTGGAAAAGGTTTCCTCACTGGCAAAGGACACCAAGATCCAATCTTTGGAAGATCTGGTGCTGAAGATGGGATATGATCCCTCAAATATAAATGTTGTAGAAGAACTTGTCAGGAAGAAAAATGTTGAGCTCTCAACATTAAGGAAGCAGCTCGAACTGCTAGCTTCTGAGGACCCAATGACTAATGAGATTGAAGAAACCGAGACTTAGAAATATGACATGATGAAGCTCATCATGGAACAAAATCTGCAAATAAACAGATGGAGGGGAAAATGGAGAAATTGGTCAAAGAGAAAGAGGAAGTTGTGAAAAGGGCTCAAATTCAAATGGATGTAGTTCCTCTTTTAGCATTCTCTATAACCAGAGTTTCTACTTCAGGCACAGTAACAACTATAGGTACAACAGAAGGAGTTGAACAGCTTGCATAAGCTGTTCAGAACCTGTCCATTCAAACAGTAGAAATCAAGAAGTTGCAGGATGAACTAAAGGAATCACAACATATGAAAGTAGTTGCATACAATTCACATGCAGCTGAGTTGCAGAGGGAAAAAATTCAAATTGAAGTTTTGCAGAAAGGAATCAAAGAATCTTACCTTGGAAACAAACTAGGTTTGGCAAATGAGATTTTATGGGAAGAGATTACTGAATCAGTCAAGGATATCTAGCCTTATATCAAGATAATATTTGATCAAAAAGACTTGTTGAAGAAAGCTGATGAAGCTATTGAAACTATCTCCAAGGAAATTGAGGACATGCCAGAAGTTGCCACTGAGGTAATCAAGTTTTTGAATTCTAAAGATAGCTATGAGCTTGAAGAATTAGGTATAAATGACAGGACAACAACCATACTTGAAGTGAAGAAAATCGTTACAAAGAAAAACCTCATTCTTCAGTTGGAGGAAAAATGCAACAACGTTAATGTCATAGTTCAACAATTTTTCAGTAGGTTAGAACCCTTTACCAATAATGGTTTTCCCTCTATGCTTGTGATAAATGACAAATTAATTCCCATTGAATATTATGTTCAAAAGCTTACAGAGGTAGGTACCAATGCTACTTCAGTTTCAAACATAAGAGGTGCAACAACGCCAAGGGTTGTGCTGAATGCACTCAAAGATGCCTTTTTCATTCTAAATGAAATTAGACATATATTTCCAGTAAAACCCACTTTTACTAAATATACAGAAATGGATGAAGTTTACCAAAGAGTAAGTAACTTATCTATCCTAGATAAGAAACGCTGGGAATAGTTAACTGATTTACTTGACAGAAAAGAGGATCAAACAACATTCAATGTTTCCAGGAAAGGTCATCAACAGTTCAACAATTTTCAACTTTTCCAGGAACAGTCATCAACAACTCAACACCAAAATAGTGACAGATCGACTATCAGTTTATATTCCTGATTTTGTATTGATCTATTTTTGTAAATTTCTTTAAGATATTTTCTTAGCTCTAAGATTGTATAAATAACTCCCTTCCACGAGTTATTAAGGGTTGCACCCTTGAAAGAAACATTTGTAAGCATTAAATGTACTTGGCTTTTTCTGAATCATTAATACAAAAGCAAAGGATTCTTAGTTTTGATTCATATAGTTTTGTGTTCCCTGTAAGTTTTCCAGTTTTCATTTACTGTATCCTTTCTTCATATTCTTAAGTTTTACAAAGATAAATAGGTAGGAATAGTTGTGCTTCAATTTACTCCTATAAGCTTTTGAAGTGATCACCTTTAAAGAGAATGAATTATATAAACTGTTTGTTTAACTAATTCCCTTTAAATCATAAAATCATCAACATCTTTTTTAATCTTAGGCATATTCTATTAAACGTTTTGAACATTGTTTGAAGGTTTTATTACTTATGATTATTTAATTTTCTATTTGAAAATTGTAATAGTCATATCATCTTTCAGTTTTTTCTCATCACTAAACAAGCTATATCAATGTGTGGATTTTAATAGCAACCCTCTGTTTAAATATTAATACTATTCGAAAAGGTTAGGCGTGACTGTTTTAGAATTGTTTCATACATTGGTCCTCCAAAATTAAAACAAAACCCCCCCAAAATGAATATCTTAGATGCCCTGGCATGATAGCTGACCATTATCATATTAGAGATATAAAATCAATTTGGCGCCGTTGCCGGGGACTCGAATTTCATTAAGTTTTCATGGGTCAATGATATAATTCCTATTCCTTTAAGGTGACTAAAGGTCTAGATAGGTCAAAATCCTTCACCTGGCGACTCCACTATACCAAACTAGGACCTTTTAAGCACACTAGATCCCATTTTGAATCTGACACTATTAGTCCTATGTCAGATCTAGAAAGACTTGTGGGAAAGGCAAGTTCTAGAAGAAGACATCAACCATATTCTTCTACTTCAGTTTTGCAGCTTGAAGATATATTACAATTTGATCCCTATAGTAACATTCCATCCAACCCAGAGTACACTCACTTATCACCAAGGGTTGTTGAACTCTTAGATAGGGGAGTTGATTTCAAATCATATTTCCTTATTCATTCACTTGAATCTCATCTAGAACCCCCACTTCCACTAGGATCACCTAAATCTGAGTTTGACCTAGGTGTTCATTTACCTGAATACAAACCTACAGACTTTATATCCCCCACTAATTATTCATTTCATTCCACTTGTAAACAACCTAAATATTCTATTTCTAAACAACCTGAAGGGACCTTTGCTATATATTCAAATCAACTCTTTGAAACTGAAGAGGGTATTCATTCTCAGGTCTAGAAGTTGGTTATCAAGACTCCTTTAAAATCATTCAGGACGTCTCCATCTCCACCTTCTTCACCCCCACATAGTAATTCACCCCTTCTATCACCATATTCCTCTTCTCTATCATCATCTTCACAAAAACCTCATACACCATATTCTACTATGGCATTCCAACCCATTGTACAGGCAAGATATGCAGCTTTATTTTTAACTCCAATCCTTGATGATTTCCCTAATGGATATTTAAAACACCTTCCTAGATATAATGGAGAAATTGGTCCCTTAGCTGAAGACCAACTTCAAGCATTTCTAGACTTTGCAGATAACATGAAAATAGAACAAGAAAATGTTTACATGAGGTTGTTTGTTCAGTCTCTTGAGGGAAATGTGAGGACTTGGTTTAGGCAGTTACCTGCAAATTCCATTAGAAACTGGGAAGAGCTAACAAATAAATTCAAAATCAGTGGGGAGTGAAGAAACATGCTCTTTACTTTTTTACTGAGTTTGAAGAACTTAAAAGAAACTTTGGTGAACCTGTCTCTAATTTTATCAAAAGGTTCAACAAACTTTATCATAAGATGCCCCCTGATTGCAAACCCCCTATAGCAGCAGCCAAGTCTAGGTTTTCAAAATCTTTTGAAGATGATTTTGTTTTGATGTTAAGAGAAAGAACTTCAAGGACTCTTGAAGATATGCAAACTAATGCTATAAAGGTGGAAGCAAATAGGGCTGCCTCAGCCACTTTAAAAGCTAAAGAGGAAAAGGCCCAAAGAAAACTTAAATCGAGTCAAGAGGCCTCTACTTCCTCTAAGAATAAAACTGAAGATTCTAGAATAGAAGAGATAACTTCACTTCTTAGAAATCTATCTAATAGAATTTCCAAGATTGAGACTCAACCTAGAATAGTTCAACAAATGGTCACTCGACCCCAAAATCAAAATCAAGGTCAATACAAAAGAAATCCACCATTACAAATTCTTCAAAGGCCTAGTAATGATCAACAGGTTCCAACTCTTTATTGATAGATGATGAACAACCTGATGACAATACTATGACTATCACTGAAGACATTAACAATATGGATACCTCTTTTGGTCAGAATGCTATTATTCCTCTCTCTCAACAAAAGCATGTTCAAGAAGATCAAGACTCCTCACAGGCTTCAAAATACCATGCCTTCTCTGAATTCCTAATTGCAGAGCTGAATAAAAGATATGGTTTTAGTCCTAGACCTGGTCCTGGAAGACATCCTAAGGAACCTCCAACAATTGAACCTTGTACCAAAGCCATTGAAACTCCTACAACTACTATTCAACCATTAAATCAGTCAACTGATACTTCTCAAATTGAAAATACTATTTTAACTGCATTTAATGTTGAAAAGGAGTTAGAAAGAGTTAAAATCCCTATACCACTTTCAAAACTTTCCAAAAACCTTGGATATAAAAATAAAGTCTCCAAATGGATACAAAACACGTTGGTTGATGGTGAAAGTGATATTATTAGTCTTCAAGATGAAAAACCAACAATTGTCTTTGGTCCTAGCTCAGATATGATAGATGAAATAGTACCCCCTTTCTATGTGACTCTTAAAATAAATGATTCCATGCTATACAATTGTGTGCTTGATTCTGGAGCATCACATAATCTCATGCCCAAAACTATCATGGATCATTTAAATCTCAACATAACTAGATCCTATCATGATTTGTACACCTATGATTCCAAAAGGGTGCTTTATCTAGGACTGATTAAGGATTTAGTTGTCACTCTCGTCCAAATCTCAGTAAGAAGTGTAGTGTTAGATATAGTTGTCACAGATATCCCTCCCAAATTTGGAATGTTCCTTTCAAGGTCTTGTTGTGCCAAATTAGGGGGAACTCTTTAGATGGACATGTATTAAGTACATACTTGACATCGGTCAAGGTAACGTGAGCTCCATTCTCCCTCTGAAAAACAACCGTTCCTACACCTGAGACACTCTGCTTTTCATCATTACCCATTGCTATGAGTGTCTGGAGATCTTTCTCGTCCAAAGTACTGAACAAACTCTTGTCGTCGATCATGTGGAAAGAAGCTCCACTGTCAAGAAACCAACCACTTCCCACCATGGATGAAACCATGCATGCGAACAGTGTGAAATCCAACTCGAACTGTGAGGCTAGTGCCTCACCTTCTGATCCTTCCATGGATCCCTTCTTGGATTTCCTCAGTGGACAATTTGTAGCAAAATGGTCCACCTCATGACAACGAAAGCATCGCACTTTCGATTTGTCAAACTTCTTCCCACTTTGGGAAGAACTAGATTGGTTAAGAGAATCCTTCTCCTTCCCCTTCTTCGCCTTACTCGCTAAGGCGCGGTTTTCTTCATCCTCCCTGGATGAAGAACCATCTCTGGTGCTTCTTCTTATCTCCTCCTGCATCAGATCCGACCAAAGTCGTTCCCAATCTGGTAGTTCCTCTCTTCCATTAACCGAGTCTTGGTAGCTATGCAAACTCTTAGGAAGACCAAGAAGTGCAAGACTCACCATCTCATCATCAGTTGTTGCAATCCCTACACTTCCAAGCTCATCCCTGCATGTGGTGAGCTTGTTTAGATATGTAGAGATCGTGTCACCCTTTTCATACTTGATCTTATGAAGCTTGTCTTTTAGCGCCAGCTTCCTCTGATTGTTGTCATTCTAATATAAATCTTTCAATGTTTTCCACATCGAAAATGAAGTCTCCTTCCCATGGAGGCTCGAGACAATGTGGTCTTGAACTCCCTCCAGGAGGATTCTCCTTACTCTAGCCACACATTTCTTCCATTCCGCCAGTTGTGTAGCATCATTTGGCTTGGGGACTTCTTGATCAATGAATTCCTTTAGACCGTTATCCTCTAATACTGCCTCCATGCGATCCTTACAGGCTATATAATTCGAGCTGCCACCAAGGGCATACTCGAGCCTTAAACCACTGAACACCATAGGTGAAATTGAGATGTGATAAGAACTCAATTTGTATCTTCAAGAACCAAACTTTGAACTTCTCCTTCTTGTACATTGTTATTTGCCTTGATCACCTTTGCTCCGATACCATGTAGAAATT